>PVLD010007646.1:0-89762 GCA_004027595.1 Dinomys branickii | reverse complement strand
TCTGTCTGTCTGCTTGTTTAAAATAGTCTCTAGCTGAGCATGGTGGTGCACGCCTGCAATCCCAGAACCCAGGAAGCTGAGACAGGAGGATTGCTGCAAATTTGAGGCCAGCCTGAGCTACAAAGTGAGCTCAAGGCCAGCCTGAACTGACTACATAGCGTGACCCTTTCGCAAAAATAAATAAATAAATAAATAAATAAAATAGCCTCTCCACAGAGCCAAGGCTGGCCTCAAACTTGTGATCCTCCTGCCCCAGTCTTGTGAGTGCTGGAATTATAGGGTGTGTCGTCAAGCCTGGATGCAAATAACTTCTTGATTGCTTAATTCATTATGCCAGGAGGTGATTAGTAGTACAAAGACCCCAGAAAAGGGCTAAGAGCAAACTGGAGCCACCCTAAAATGAGCTGAGTTATCTAGTGAGGTCAGGAGCGCCTTGTTTGTGACTCAAACTGGCCTTAGAAAGGCTCTGGTTGGTTATGTTGCAGAGCAAACGCCAACATCGCTGGGCTGCAGACAGATCAGCAAGGTTCTGAACAGGTTTGCTACTTTTTAAAGCTTTGGAAAAAGGCAAGAGAAAAGTTTGGGGTTGGGAGAAAGGGCGAACTGGGGTACAGCAGTTAGGAGAGGCCAGCAGAAGAGGCAGAAGAAATCCAGCCTGGAGATCACAGGGCTGGAAGCTGGTATTGGGCCCGCTGGAGTCAGTAGCAAAAAAAAAAAAAAGACTCAGGTGAGGGGCCGGGGGTGTAGCTTAGTACAGCGCCTGCTTAACACGCGTGCGCTCTTAGATTCAATCCCCAGCACCACAGGAAAAAATACCTGCACTGAACCTTTTTTCTTTTTCTTTTTTTTTTGGTACTGAGAATCAAACTCAGGATCTTGTGCTTGCCAGGCAGGCTCAGCTCTATCCCTGGCAGGAAAAACAATGTCTGATGAGAAGTTATTTCTTAGTTTGACAAACAAATTATATTATTGTTTGCTCCATGCATACTTAGTTAAATCTCTGATTAAAATTTGAACTAGATGCATGCTTAGCATGCACAAGGCCCTAGCATCAACCTCGCCTCCTCCTTTTAAGCTAGAAAATCAGCATGTAAATGATGTAGGTTCATAGGCGAAAACTCCAAACTTACAAGATCCATGGAGGAGGCAGGGGGGATGTAGGATGGACAATGGCAAGAGTCCTTGGGACGCCCAGTCTAGAAACACTAATGTAATTTAACAGCCTTGTTCCAAAGATGGAAAGAGGTGATGGGTGTGGGTTATGGGCACACACCTACAATCACTGCAGCTGGAGGCTGAAGCAGGAGGATTGCCCGAGTTCAAGGCCAGCTTGGACTATAAAGCGAGCTCAAGACCAACCTGAACTGCATCCAGAGACCCTATCTCAAAAAGACAAAACAGGACGTGCGATACAGCTCAGTGGCATAGCGCCTGCCTGGCAAGTGCAAGGTCTTGAGTTTCATTCCTGGAACCAAAAAAAAAAAAAAAAAGAGAGAAAAGAGACAAAACAATTAAAAAAAAAATGGAAAGAGGAAAACAATGACCAAAAATAGTAAAGATGAAAAACTCAAATCAGACCCTTCTACCCTTTACCGAGTTACTCCCCTCTACTCTTCAGCGCCTGGGCAGTCTGAGGCAGGGGTGTGGGTGAGGGGCTTCCTGAGAGGTTGCAGTGAAAGCTAGAAAGGGAGGTGGGCCGCTCTCCTCTATAAAGTGACCACCATATTGTTAACTAAAACTTTTCTCTCCAAGATAACTCTCTCTCTCTCTCTCTCTCTGCCTGGCATGCACATTTCTGGGTCTACATTTCCCTGACCGATGAATACAAGTTTGTCACACGAGTCGGTGTACACTGTGCATATGTGTGCAAATCAACAGGTTTGCGTTGCCTGAGTTCCTGTACGCAGAGGGATATGTAACAGAATGGAAATGTGGGCAGCGGTGCCCGTCCCTGTGCAGTTGTGAGGTCATAGATGCATAACATCTGTTTACACAAAATGTGGGTCTCAGCCTGTAATCAGGTGTGCACACGCCTGTAATCACAGCTCTCTAGGAAGGCTGAGGCAGGAAGATCACAAGTCTGAGAATAGCCTGGGCAATTTAGCAGTTTAGCAAGTCTTGTCTCAAAATTAAAAAAAAAAAGATATTTCTCTCACTCTAAAATGTGGGTTTCATCTGCCTGGTTTAGTTTGACAAAGATTGCTAGGTAGCCAAAGTGAGCTAACCAGGTTAATAATGAGGTCGATAAAAAGAAATCAAATTAGAGCTTAATATAGATTCCTCATCGTCAGAAAGAATGGAAGGCAGGGAGGGAGGAGGAAGGGAAGGAGGAAAAAGAGGAGGAGAGGAAGAAGAAGGAAAACAGACCACAGATCTCCCAGGCGTCTCAGAACCAACAACAAGGGCGAATTCTGGGGTGAAGGAAGCAGCACATTCTCTCCACCCAACTCAGGAACCCAAGGGCAATAGTGAGAATTCTGCAGACTCCCAGGGCGCCTCCAACTAGGACCCGTGATGCTCTCGGTCAATTCAAGGCCACAGGCCTCTAATCTCGGCCTTCTGGGAAGCTGAGAGTGCCCAAGAAAGGCAATTCGGTGAGACCCTGTCTCCATAAATCAGGCCAGGGATGTAGCTCCGCGGCACAGAGACTGCCTAGCAAGTGCAAGGTCCTGAGTTCAATTGGTGGTACTAAAATAAAAATTTTAAAATAAGAGGAATATCACTGAAAAACTAAAAAGGGTTGGAGATGCACCCCAGTGCCAAGGCTCTGCTTTTAGTCCTCTGTACCGAAAAGAACTCCAGCCTGCCCATCGTCCACAGGCGCTTGTGTTTAATTAATTAATTGATTGATTGATTGATTTAGGCTTTTTGAGACAGGGTCTCACTATACAATTCAGGCTGGCCTTGAGCTTACTTTGTAGCCCAGGCTGGTCTCAAGTTCTCAAGGATCCTCCCGCCTCAGCCTCCCAAGTGCTGGGATTACCTGTGTGTGCTATCACACCAGGCTCAGATACAGTTCCTTTTTTCTTGGTTCTGAGGACTGAACCCAGGGCTTCATGCACGCTAAGCATGTGCTTTACTGCTGTGCTGCATCCCTAGTTACAAGATGAATTGGTTTTCACCAATTGAGAATGGCTTTGGCATAGAACTTCTAATACTGCTGGTTAATTATTATCATCAATAAGGGCTATAGGGCAGTTATTCTAACTAGTATATTAGGCACCCTCTAATAACTCATGTATACCTACTAATCTCTTTTAGTGAGTCCTACCCTGGGGTACATCTGTGTGCATCATAGGAGTTTTATTAATATGGAGCCTTATTTTTAACTTGTCAGTCCACATTGCCTTATGAAAGTTTTGGGGATTTTACTGGTTAGGGAGGCTCAGCTCACTGTATTGATGTCATAGTGACCCAAGTTTAATCCCCACATTTTTCAGTCACTCACTGATGAGGAGCCTCTCAGAACAATCTCTCTGATTGTTCCCTTGGTTGTTCTTCTACAAAATGGAAACAAAAAATAGGCTCTGAGTGGCTGAGGCAAAAAGATTTAAAGTTTGAGCGCAGCCTGGGCCACTTAGCAATTTAGAGAGACCCTATCTCAAAATAAAAAAAAAGGAACGGGCCGTGGTGGCACACACCTGTAATCCTGGCACTTTGGGAAGCTCAGGCTGGGGAATTATAAATTCCAGCCCATTTGGGGCAACTCAGCGACTTGCTGAGACCTTGTCTCAGAATAAGGAATAAAAAATAAGGATTAGGAGGGTGAGTGTAGTAGCACTAACCTGTAATCCCAGCACTGGGGAGGCTGAGGCAGGAGGATCATTGCAAGTTGGAGACCAGCTTGTGCTAGAAAGTTAGCTTAAGCCCAGCCTGAACTGCATAGCAAGACTTTGTCTCAAAAAGACAAAAAAAAGAAAAGAAAAAGGATTGGGGATGTAGCTCAGTGTAAAGGTCTTGGGTTCTAGCTCCAGTAGCAATAAACAATCAAAGAAAGAAAGAAATAAATATATTTTTAAAGGGCTAGGAATGTAGCTCAGTGCTAAAGCTCTGGGTTTAATCCCCAGCACCACAAAGTAAAACAAACAAACAAACTGCATCATGGGCTGTTATGAGCATTTTATATCACCATGTAACAAAATGTTTACAAGATGGATGATAAATAATAATGAGTAAAAGAAGGGGCACAAGGGGCTGGAGATGTAGCTCAGTGGCACTAGTGTCAGTCTGGCAGGCACAGGGTCCTGAGTTCAATTCCCTAATCCTCCCTCAGATAAAAAAAAAGGACAGAAACAGTGGGAACAGGCCCAAGTGTGTACCTCAGCAGCACTGTGTTTATTGTTGGCATGTGCAAGGTCTTGGGTTCTACTCTAGGCACTACAAAAATAATTGTTTTGTTTGTTTTTTCAACTCATCATGGCGGGGCATTGGGAAAAGTTTTCAATTAGCAATAATCGTGCCTCAGAAAAACCGCATTGGCTACGATACTGCCACTGTGCAAAGCTTGTTTGCTTGTTTTTTGAGACAGAGTCTTGCTGTATATTCTAGGCCAGCCTTGAACTCACTATATAGTTCAGGCTAGATTTGAACTCACCACAACTCTCCTGCCTCAGCCTCTTGAGGATTAAAAATATGCACCACTCCAGCCTGGGTTACAAAATAAATTCAAGGCCAGTCTAAACTGCATAGTGAAATCCTGTCTCAAATAATAGCTGGGCATGGTGGCGTACACATGTAATCCTAGCACTCAGGAGGCTGAGGCAGGAGGATTGTTCTGAGTTTGAGGCCAGATAGGCTACAAAGTGAGCTCAAGGCCAGCCTGAACTGCATAGCAAGACCTTGTCTCAAAAAAAAAAAAAGACAAAAAATAAAAAATGTGCACCACCATGCCCTGCACAACAAAAGCTAATTAATTATAAAATAAAAATAATGATCCTCTGAGACTAGCACAAGCATTTCATTACATCAGACTTAAATTTCAGACATCTTTTAGATTAACAGAAGTTTTTCATTCTCATTCTCCTTAGTAATGTTTGGCACTTGCACAGATCTCTCTTCTAATTTTAGTCTGTTTACCTGAAATGGAAACTTCACTGCCATAAATGGAAAGCCAGCTCGGGGAGGGGTGCGCGCCTGTAATCCCAGCACTCTGGGAGACTGAGGCAGGAGGATCAGATGTTTGAGGCCGGCCTGGGCAACATAGCCAAACTCTACTTCTAAATACAAAATAGAAAGGGCTTAGGGTATAACTCAGTGGAAAGCTCCTGGGCAATCCCTAATACCCAAAAAAAATAAAAGAAAGAGACCAGTATCATCCGCCATAAATGGAGGTTACCTACGAGTACACATAAAAATAGACACATAAATTAACACTTACAAACATGCATTGGTCAGCCTCTGAAATCACGCGCATACCTTAGTGACATGCAGTCCATATGGTGGAAAGAGCTAGCAGGTGAGAGAGACCCCTGGGCTGAGGGCTCTTGGTCGGTGCTTTAGAGGGGTCACAACCTTCTTTCTGGGGCCCACGCTCACGCATGTGCCTGTGTGCATGTGTGTGCACTTGCGTGTATATGCCAGGCAAATGCTCTCCCGCTGAACTAAACCTCCAGCCTCAGCCACGGCTTTCATAATGGGCCAGCTTATGTTGGCCTATGCAGTGGGTACTTCCTGAGCTCCAGGCCCTGATTGAGCACTGATGGCGCCGTGCGGAGCAGACAGCTTCCCATCCCTTGGCCCTGCCCTCTGAGACAGAGAGGGCTCCCCTCTGGTGGCTCCTTTTACCTTCACAGAAGCGTGGAAGTCCCGGCTGATCTGAACTACCCTGAACTCTCAACAACCATGGCAACGCGAGACGGCAGAGTTTCGTGGAAGCAACATCTCAAAATCACCACCATTACCCATTTACCAAGCGAACTTTTAGCTAAAGCTGATAAAGGCGATGTAAAGCTCCATGTAGGGACGGGAAAAGATATCCTAGATTCAACATGGTATAAGACAAGTTGCAGAACAGAATGTATCATATAAGCCAATTTGTGTGCAAATGTGTGTATATTCTTTAAAGCTGGCTCCTGTGGTAAGCCTTCATTTGCACCATTTTCATGTAATTTTCACAGTAATCCTAGGAAGTAAGTACTGTTATTACCCCCATCTTACAGATGCAAAAACTGAGGCCTACCCCACACAAAATGATTTGTCTGAGGCCTCATTACAAACAAATGAGCGGTGGAGTTGTGAGCTGAAGCCCGTCTGTCTGCCTCCAGAGGCTTAGCCTCTGCGCGGCTCAGCAGCAAAAATGTGAGACTCTGAAAGGATGCGCACCAAACACTTTCCAGAAGCGCAACCCAGAAGTTGGACTGGAGGGGGCTGTTTCTGGCATGTCTTTTTATGCCTGTGTGCTGTTTGGAGTTTTAAAGAAGCAGCCATGTACTAATCTTGTAATGGAAAAACAAAATCAACAAAACCAGCAACACAAAAACACTGCCAAGAGACACACTCCTCTGAGGAGCCTCAGCTATACAGCATCCCCGCCCTTCCACTCCTGGGGCCCAAGGGCAGGCGTGGGACAGCGCAGGAAGGAAAGGTCTGGGCCTAGGAAGTTTAGGAAACGCTGGGTCAGACAAAAATGAACCAGGCCCTTGCAGAGTTTAATAGGCTGGCACTGACTGTGAAGCCTGTAGGGGACAGGGTTGTCGCCGAGTCTGTGGTGATGGGGCCCAGAGCCCTTTTCTTCTCAGATGCCTCACAGAACTCATTTTCTTTAGTGCAAGCATTAGAAATGCAGCCCCAGCTGGTGATGTAGGTCAGCAGCACAGCAGCTGCCTGGCAGGTGTGAGGCCCTGAGTTCGATCCCTGGTACCAAAGAAAGAAGAAAGAAAGAAAAATGAAAAGAAGCTGGGCGTGGGGGCACATGCCTGTGATCCCAGCACTCCCGAGGCTGAGGCAGGAGGATCATTGCATGTTGGAGACCAGCCTGGGCTACAAAGTGAGCTCAAGGCCAGGCTGAACTGCATAGCGACACTCTGTCTTGAAAAGACAAAAAAAAAAAAAAAAAAAAAGCAGCACCAGATTTGTTTTTTTTGTTTTTTTGTTTTTTTGAGACAGAGTCTTCCTTTGCAGTTCAGGCTGGTGCTGAACTCACCATGTCACAGTGGAGCCCAGGCTGGCCTCGAAATTTCAGTGGTCCTCCTGCCTTAATCTCCTGAATGCTGGGATAACAGGCAGAACTCCAGCTCTAGATCTTTACTATCTGCACTTAGGAGGGTTGCTTTAAAGCCCACGCCCTTGGCCCGATGGTGAAACTCAGTTCTAAAGCATGTACTTAGCATGAACGAGGTGGCTTTGGTCCTTAACAACAACAACAAGACCACTGACTGCACTCCTGGATGGTGTCTTGGCCCTGCCTGCCTCCACCCCATCCACTTCCGCTCAGAATTGTTTTCAGGGAATGGAGGGTGGCCTTGAACTCATCAGCTTGAGGGTGTGTGGACTGTGGGACCCAGCTGTGTTTCTGTGTAGTCTCTGCCCCTGCTCCGAGCAGACCAACACACACACGTGTCTATAATGATGCAGGTGGTGTTTCAGATGGGACTGTATGTCTGTGAAAGGGATCCTCTTTTTTTCTAATTTTAAGATAATTTAAAAAAAAACAATAAAAATACAGAATTTCAAAACAAGATGATAGGAATTAACAATGGCTATATTACATATTGTTATCTTCAAAGCAGTTGTTCAGATGACCATATATAGGCATGCAAAATTGATCAAGCAATTAAATATTAACTGTTCCTTTCATTAAACCAATAGAAATTAATAGTACAATTATCTTAGCTACTGTGTGTATATATATTCCTTTCTTTTCTCCTTTCCCTCATCTGTTGTTTTTCTTTTTCTTTTTCTTTCTTTCTTTCTTTCTTTCTTTCTTTCTTTCTTTCTTTCTTTCTTTCTTTCTTTCTTTCTTTCATCTTTTTTGAGAGAGGGTCTTGCCATGCAGTTCAGGACAGCCTTGAGCTCACTTTGTAGTCCAGCCTGGTCTTGGACGATCCTCCTGCCTCAGCTTCCCGAGTGCTGGGATTACAGGCGTGCGCTACCACACCTGGCTATTCTTTCTTTTTGAGCACTTTCTTTCCCCCTCACTATATTGTACCTTTCAGATTTTATTTACTCTTTCAGTTTCTTACACTAGGGAGACAATATGACATTTACACATGCGGGTCTGATTTATTTCACTTATGAGTATAGTTCAGTCTATAGTTGCATCCATTTACCTATAAAAGCCTCAAGTTTATCTTTCTTTATAGCTAATATTCCATTGTATAAACATACCACATCTTTTTTATCCATTCCTCAGCTGATGGGCATTTGGACTATTTCCAAGATTTAGCTATGACAGATTGTGCTGCTATAAACATGGGTGCACACTTTCTTTTAAGACAGGATCTCTTTGTGTAGTTCAGGCTGGCCTCAAACCTGCAGTGATCTTCCTGCCTCAGCCTCCCAAATGCTGGAATTAAGGGGGTGCACCACCATGCCTCTTTTCATGAGGGACCCTCTTTTAATGCAGACCAAATCACCCAGCTCAGAACCCCAGAGTGTAGCCCACCAGAGTTCTCACGCCCCACCGTGTGCCGGAAGCAAGCCTGTGTAAAAAGCTACACCACAAGTGTGAAAGAACGGGTGGCTCGCTGCTTGCCAAGGTCCGGGTGCTGAAAAGGTGTGACTCTGGGTGCGGACAGCCCTCCTTCTGGGGCAGGTTGGGGGGGGAGTGTCTAGCCTCCCTTAAGAACCTACTATGTGTCGGGCACGTCACAGTCATTATTTTCTCTTAGATTCGCCAAAAGTGCTCTGTAAGGAGAAGATTCATTGTTGCTTCTTTAGGGGTAAGTAAATTGAAGTTTAGAACTGTAAAGCCACTTGAAGACATGGCAGTGACGGGCGTGGAGGCACAAGCCTGCAACCCCAGCATCCAGGAGGCTGAGGTGGGAGGATTACAAATTCAAGCCCAACCCGAGTAACTCCGTCACTCAGCAAGACCCTGTCTCAAGAAAGGCTGGGACAAGCTGATGCAGCGGAAAGTATGTGACATGAGAAAACTCCAGCAAGGCCAGGGAAGCCTGGAAAGTCTGGGTGGGCCGGGGACTGCCCCCCAGCGCCGAGGGCTCACAGCTAGTGTGTGAGGGAGTGGGAAGTAGCTGACGGTGCCTTCCTGGGCCTCTATGGCCTGCGGTCTAAAGCAGGAGTCAGCAGGACTGACTGACCTTCCCGTGGTGGAGCGGGAGATGAGATGGGACAGGAGGGGATGCGGGCAGAGGGAAGGACATTCTGCTACGACACTCAGTAGGGAAGGGATGGCAACTTTCCAGGTGGGAGTTCAGAAGTTCCTTGCTCAGGATCAGCTGCACCCCCACCCGGGATAAAAATAGTCCTTCCTTTTCCTTCTCCCATCACTATCCTCCACCTGAGACTTCCCGGAGCCAGGGCGCATGTGTGAGACCTGAGGCCTCCGTGCCAGTGCCCACGCAGGCCTCCCCTGCCTTCATGTGGCCACACACCGCCCCCGTCTCTCAAGTGATGCTGGTCACTGAGGCTGGACCTCTTCTCACATGTCCGTCCGTCTAGATGCTCTGGTGACCTGTCTCTGTCTGTCTGTCTGTCTTCTTCCCGTCTCTCATCTGCTCCAGGGACCAGAAGGATTGATTCCTGAGTCCCCCACTTGCACCCTGTCCACCACCCCACTGCCCCACTGTGGGAGGAGGTCCCAGCCTAGGGCATGCCTTTCTCGGGCCCTGGCTGAGGGACTGCAGGCAGGGCGTGCTCTGCCCTCCGTGGGGCTCATGTGCCGCATCACCCTGGGATGAGGCACGAACTTGGTGATTTCCGAAGGCCTTTCTGCTATCTAACATTCACGTGTCAGACCCCCAAAAGCACACTTCTGGTGAGGGGGGGCCAGGGGCAGACAGTGAGGCAGAGGCAGCAGCTGCCAGCTTTGCAGGAAAGAAGAGATCTGCTGACCCCTAGAAAAGTGCTTCTGTCTCTCAGCCGGATGTTGCTGCTTGCCCTGGGCAGCCTGGCGCCCTGCACGCAGCCATAGCCCTCTGCTGCCAGGGCTCCCATCATGGCGCTAGAGCCCAGCTCCCCATCTGCCTTACCTGCCCAGCCTGAGAGCCCCCTGGCCCATTCACATGGTCCTCCCGGCCTGGCTTGGCTGCGCAGACACCATCTCAGCTCCCCTGGCCGTCGAAGCCACCACCTGTCTCCCCGCGCCCACGTTCCACCCCAACTTCCTGCCTCCTCCTGAGGACTCTGCAGCCAACCGGGCCCCAGCAGCTCAACCACAAGCTTCTAGTGCCCCAAGCTTCCTGCCACCATCGACCCCCCCCACCCCTCAGCCCCGGGGGTCCCAGACATCTCCAAGTGTGACCCTGCTCACCCTGAGTGGCATTTGGGGTTTTAAAGATGAGGGGAGGCTGTTTCATGGACTCTCCCTCCTGCTGTCTGGGGTCCACCTAGGCAAGAGAGTCAAAGGCAGGCTCTGCCCTCAGTGAGCAGGGGTGAGCAGACACCCACCCAGCCTACAGTGGAAGGCAAGGGGCACCACTGCCACAGTAGGAAAGCTGAGTGGCCCTTTGGTTTCAGGCAAAGGTAACATCATCCCAAGCCAGAGGTAAGGATGGTATTTCTGCTAACCAGGTAAAGGGAAGACCAGGTGCATTACAGTCAGACAAGCACTTAAAACAGCGGCCGTAGTCAGTTGACAGCAATGCAGGGCACAGGATAACTTTATTAGCATCCCAGGGTAGCTGGGTGTGGTGGCGTCAGACTATGGTTCTAACACTGGGGAGGCTGAGGCAGGAGGATCACTGTGAGTTCAAGGCTAGCCTAGACTACATGTGAGACTCTGTCTCAAACAACAAACACACAGAAAGAATCACAGGGTAGACTAACAGCCCTCTGACAGCAGTGTGTTTCAGGACAACCTCATGTGCTCAAGAGGGCATAGTGACAGCCCTGCTGCAGACAGAGGACAATAACACACTTTTCATGGTGTGGAGTGGGGCAATAGTTTCAGTGCAAGGCCACAGTGGCTGGTGGAGGCTCATGGCCTGGAACCATCTCCTGCCACAGAAGACAAATGGGACACATGGCCCAGGCACCAGCGCAGGCCACACTGTCAGGACTTTCTGTTACAGGCAGGGACAAGAACCTTGTCATCAGCAAGAATCTCTATTTCCTGGCAAGGGCCAGGTCCCCAGGGATATAAGGAGCTCCGGGGAGATCCGTCAGGCCTAAGAACTGGGCCTTGACCCCGCTGGGAGGAAGATGCAAGGACGTCACCTCCTGAGCTTCACAGAGTGGCGGGCTGTGGGGGAGGGGAACCCACAGAGCATTGTTGGGGTTTGTGAGGTGGAAGCTGATGCTGTGCGCACCTCAGCTGCAGGGGGGAGGGGGACAGGAAATGGGTGTGGGGAGAGGAGATCGAGTTGGAAAGTCAGACAAAGAGCGTGGCATAGCAACAAAGGCTGAGAGACACAAAGCAAAAACAGCCTTCAGAGCGACAGAGAGCCCGGCCTGGTGCAGAGCCAGCTCCCCTAGCCTGCTGGCCTGAGCACTTCCTAGTCCATGTGTGGGCCTTTGCACGGGGACATTGAGGTGAGGGCAGCCGTGAGAAGTACCCGCATTTACCGGGCACTCGCCATGTACTATCTCACTTAAGACATACCCAGCTAGCTGCGGAGTGAGCATCAGCACCTTCATTTTAGAGGCAGAGACCTCAGGGATTAAGGGACCTCTTCAGTGTCTAACGGGAACAAATGGAGGGGGCTGCCTTTACACCCAGGACTCCCGGGTTCTGCATTTTTAGCCACCCAATTTACCTAAACAACCTCCTGTGGGAGTTGGAGTGAGTTAAGATTCTAAATTTTTTTTTTTATTTTTTCTTTTTGAGACAGGGTCTTGCCATGCAGTTCAGGCTGGCCTTGCGCTCACTTTGTAGCCCAGGCTGGTCTCGAAGTCACAACAATCCTCCTGCCTCAGCCTACCGAGTGCTGGGATTACAGCCGTGTGCCACCATGCCCAGCTTTTTTATTGTCTTTTTGAGACAGGGTCTTACTGCACAGTTCAGGCTCAACCTTGCAGCAACCCTCCTGCCTTTGCCTCCTGAGTGCTGGGGTTACAGGTGTGCGCCAGTACACTTAGTTGTTTCCCACCCCACTTGACCTTAATGAGGTGGAGAGTCAGCTGGAGCTGTCGGGAAATGGGGCTCTATCAGCCTGTCTCTCCCCCCAGCAGGGCTCTCTCTCCTACACTGGAGTCCCAGGTCCCAGCCATAGGGGACAGACAGACAGTGACCTTAGGTTTTAATAACAACGCAGTGGCCTTCGGATTGCATAAGGCGTTTATTGAGGAGCTTGGGCGCCTGAGCTTTGCCCCTTGCCCCACGCCAGCTGGGGTTTGGTGCGCTCAGTTTAGCTCTTAGAGATCCGCGTGTGCCTCTGAGACACTTTGCTTTCCATCTTGCCAGGCGGCCTAGGAGGCACACAGGTGGCCTTCAGCAAAGGGTAAAGCGCCGGGCACCGATGTTCATGCGTGTGAGACCAAGGTGCCGCAGCAGGGGGGCCAAGGCCAGGCCGGCCCCAGGCTCCAATTCCAGCTCTAGCTCGGCCTCGTCCAGCAGCTCCTGGTGCAGGTGACAGGCTTGGTCCACCTTCAGTCGGTGCAGCTGGGCCCGCAGCCTCAGCAGCTGCCCTGCCAGCTGCCGGTCCTGAACCTGCATCTCCCGCTGCGGCCAAGAGGGGCCGTGAGTCTGCTGGGTGGGCCCCAGGCTCACAGGCCAGTCTTTCCTTCCTGTCAGCACTCGGGGCCTTTGCACGGGCTGCGTCCCCAGCCCCCTCCCCCTTCTTCACCTCGCTTATCTCTCAGATCTTGCTACACACTGGTGCTTGTCAAAACAGGCTAAGGAACTCTCAGTTAGCAAATGCAGATGTCCAGTGCAGGGGCCCCATCCCAGATCAACAAAGCAGAATCCCGTCAGAGCCCGGCTATCTGTGTATTCAGACGCATCAGGTTGACAGTACCGAGCACTCTCCTTCTGGACTGCCTCCAGCATGCTCAGTGCCTCCTTTGTGCTTTACTGTATCTCTGGAGGACCCCAATGCCCAGAGCAGGGGACACAATGTCTTCCCCTGCTTATGACTGGTGACCCCCCAAGGGCAGGGCTCTGTTCCCTGAGTCACGGGAGCACGGAGTTAGACTGTGAGATCCTTGGCCAGCGCTTCCCAGTAGCACACTGGACAAGTGGGTCCTTGCTCCCCCACCCCCAGGGCACAGGTGTGGGCAGTTGAGGGTTTGTTTTTTCTGTTTCCAACCCCTGCCCAAACCCATGGTCTGTGCAAGGCTGCCCTCCCCACCAGACTCACCAGTTCCCGCCGGAGCCACTCAAGTGCAGCATCCATTGAGTCGAAGCCACAGATAGCCCCAGGTCCCCTGGGGCCAGATCTGGCTTGGGCCTTGCGCCAGGCCTGGCTTTGGACCCTGGCTGTCCACTCCAGATATGAGGGCCGCCGCGTCTGCAGCTGTAGCCTGGCTGTCAGTGCCTTCACGGAGTCCAAGCTCTCTTCCTCCTCCTTGTCCTCCTCACCCACAGCCTGGGATTTCAGTGGCCCCAGGAACATGGTGGGGTTGAGGTGTGGGACGGGAGGGTCGCTACTCTGAGATGAGCGAATGGCCAGCAATATGGCCCAGGGAACAGTGGTGGGAGCTGAGAGTAGAGGGAGTGTGCCGGGGAGTGTGCGATGGGGAATGTCCGAGGTGGGCCAGGGAGGCCTAGTGCCAGATGCGCACACAGGGTGAAGTGTGCAGGGGCTGGAATTTTCCTGGGCTGCCCACTGGGAGCCACGTGATGCCCATCCGGTGGGGGCAGGAGGAGCCCTTCTCTTCTTGCTTTGGGATGAATTGTCTTTGCCCAGAAAGAGACTCCCAGTTCCCAGAAAGGAAGTCGCTCCAGGATAAGAAAAGCATCATCCCCACCAGTGCTGGCCCTGCTCCCAAGACCAGGTTCAGGGAGTCAGGAGGGGAGGAGACCAACTAGCTGCCCGTCTCAGTCCTGGCACTGGGCCCCCAGCAAAGGAATAGGGTCCAGAGGGCTGGCCCTTGAGTCAAGAGACCTGGGCTCCAGTGCAGGCTCAGTGGAACTTGGGAGAAGGCACTAAAACACTCTGACCCTCTGCTGGGTCAGGTCAGTGGTTCAAGCTGTACTTTAAGGAGCCCTAGGTTCCTTTGGAAATCCCTCAAGGGCAGGCTACCTGCCTATAGTGGAAGGGCAGAGCTGTGTCTCCCTGCTTCTCCTAGGCCTCCAGCCAGAGCATTTTCCCTTTTTAAAACTTTGTATTGAAGCTAGATATATGGCACACACCTATATTCTCAGCACTTGGGGAGCTGAGGCAGGATTGCAGTGAGTTCAAAGCCACCCTGAACTGGATAACAAGACCCTGTCTCAAAAACAAGCAAACACAATATAGCTGAAAAAGAAGTCTTCGTGTTGAAATATAATATACATACAGAAAAATACATATATCATAAACCCATAGCTGAAGAAGTTCTCCCAAACTGCACACCTATGTAACCAGCATCCAGATCCAGCAATAATGTAAGTGCCAACAAACCTCCCAGGTACTCCTGGACTGTCACTTGTCTCCAGGGTGATAATACTCTAATTTTTTTTCAGTGCTGGAGATTGAACCCATAGTCTTACACATTTTAGGCAAGTGCTGTATCACTGAATTACTCACCCCCTTTAAATTTTATTACATGGTCTTCTAAAATGCCAAGGCTAGCCTGGAACCTGAAATCCTCACCCTCCCAAAAGGTGAGACGCGCTGGGTGTAGAGGTTCACGCCTGTAATCCCAGCATTCAGGAGGTTGAGGCAGGAGGATTGTTGTGAGTTCAAGACCAGCCTGGGGTACAAAGTGAGCTCAAGGACAGCCTGAACTGCATAGTGAGATCTTGTCTCAAAAAAGACAAAAAACAAACAAACAAAAAAAACAAGATGATAGGGCTAGGGTACTGTGCCTGCACCTAGCTACCTTCTTTTTCTTCTTCTTTTTTTAATCTTCTTAATCAGACTAGCACAGTAAGGCATCAGTAAGCATTAATAATAATAATAATAATAATAGATGAATGAATGAATGAATGAGTTCTCCTGCAAATCATTTTAGTCAACTATTGTAATTTTTTTTTTTTTGGTACTGGGAATTGAACTCAGGACCTTGTACTTGCCAGGCAGGTGCTTATACAACTGAGCTAAATCCTCAACCCAACTGTTGTAATTTTTAAGTGTGTCTCTTGCTAGGCTGAAAACTCAGTGGACAGAACTTTCCTTAATAATCATCCTACCAGACCATGGTGGTGCATGCCTATAATCCTAGCAGTCAGGAGGCTGAGACAGGAGGATTTTTGCAAGTTCAAGGCCAGACGGGGTTACAAAGTGAGTTCAAGACCAGCCTGAACCGCATAGTGAAACCCTGTCTCAAAAAGATCAATCAATCAATAAAATAAAAAAGTTATCCCTGGCTGGGGATATAGCTCAGTGGCATAAGCGCCTGCCCAGCAAGTGTAAGGTCCTGAGTTCGATTCCCCAAACCCCACCTCAAAAAAAAATATCATCCCTGGTCCCAGTACCAAACATGTGGCCAGCTCATTATATAGGAAATACAAACCTGGTAAAAGGACGGGCAGAACCTAACCAGGTAGAGGGCGCCCTCAGGCTCCTGCTGTGGAGGTGGGAAGGGCGCCAGTTGTACAGCTGTTTACATTTAAGGTGGACCAAAAGATTTCTCCCACTTCAGATGTATAGGGGGAAACAGGCAGTTGCTAGTTTCACATCTACACTTTTCCAGCCCATCCAGCGGGGTGCAGGGGGAGAAATGGTTATTTTTTCATTCTGAGTCACAGGAACTCCCTGTTTAAAAATCCCAAAAGTACCAAGTGCCTCTTGAGGCCCAGACAAAGGTTTAACGGGTGTAGGCACAATTAGTCTCCCAGTTTGACAGATGTTGAAATTGTTTAACACTCAGGACAGAGGTCCTCGCTAGAGATGCTGGCAACTGGATGAGAAAATCCCTGAGAAACTGGATGATCCCGTCCCCGGGGGGGGGGGGGCTCCTTAACAGCTGTCCCTTGGCCTCACCAGCTGCCTAGTAGGTTCCTGTCCCTTTTGGAGCCCCACTTGCCCTACCAGAGGTTACCAGAATCTGTCCTGCTGGGTCCCAGGAACGCCGGGGTCAGAACTGAGTTTTCAGAGCTCATCTGGACCTTGGGGCCCAGGCAGAGCTCCCGGGCTGGGAGGCGCCGTGCTGTGCGGCACACTGTGCGTCACCTGCACCACCTTCTCCTGCACTGCTGGGCGTCCTGGAGTTGGGAAGCATGGACCCGGAGCTGGCGCCCTCCCCCGCGACGTCCAATTGCGGAATTCTTCAAGCCCCCTTGTGGGCGTCCGGGACACTAAGCTCCCGCCCATCTGTCCCTTCCTAGGGTCCCCGGGGGTCCTTGGGCACCATCACAGCTGCGCTTAAGGAGCGCAGGGTGCTGCAGCTGAAGACAGAAGCCAAGCTGGACCCTTATGCACAGGGGTTCCTTACGTAGTGTCATCCCAGGACATAGCTCACCGGCAGGGGCTACACGGGCGGCTCGGGGTACAGGAGAGGAGGGGCTGGGGTGGGCACGAGTGAAGCAATTCCAACCCTTCCCACAGTCTCTAACTTCTTTTCCCAGGCACTGCCCTCCCTGGAATCTGTCATCGCCTCCTTTCCAGTCTCCGACCGCCCTAAGGGCCTGAGACTGGGTAACGCCTGGCGCTTCCACCCAGTGGCTCCGGAGGCAGAGGTGGGCGCGGTCACCAGGGTTGGGGATGAGGAGGCGCCAGAGTCGGGAAGGGGCACAAGGACAGGCACTCACTGGATCCCCTAGGCTTCGCTCCTCCCTGCGCCTCAGAACGCGTGGCGGCCGAGCGGTGAATCGGGATTTCAGCCTGTGCCTCAGTCACCCTCGTGTGGTGACCGTGCCTCGCTCGGTGGATGCCGACGCCCGGGCCGCAGCGCCCCCTTCCACGCTCCCAGAGAAACTGCGAGCCCACCCCTCCCTAGGTTCTTCCTGGCGACCTTCAAGGCCCTCAGCTGCCCCGGCCAGACCAAGTGGCCTGGGCCTCTGCTCCTACTCGGGCTCCGCCCTCTCGTGCAATGCAACCACCACTGAACCGCCTCTCCCGCAAGTCTGAGTCTCAACCTTGCTCTGCCCCGTCCCTGGCTCCTAGAAGCTTAATCATTTCTACTTTTCCCGAGCCTGACCTTGGCCTACTCCTTGGGTCCCTCCCACATTCGAGTTCCATCCTAAGGGTCCTGTGCTCCAGTCCACTCCTGCCAGCTCAGCTGGCTCTGATCAAGGGCTCCCTGAGCTTCACCCCTGAAAGCCAGCTGGGCCCGTCCCAAGGTTCTGTTGTGTTCCCACCAGCCATGGGTTGGTCCCCAAAAGAGGCACTGCACTGAGGACAATGACTTGCCCCGGGTTCCAGGATGTTCACTGTGGACACTGCATCGGGACAGGCTGCTGAACAGGCCCGCCTGACTGGAGCACAGAGGCCAAGGGTTGGTTAGCTGTGAGTTCAAGGTCAGCCTGAACCACATAACAAGACCATGTATTTTTTTTTTTTTTTAACGTGGTGGGGAGCCACTGAAGGGCATGGAACAGAACGCAGTGTCTTCAGCTTTCTGGAAGGTCACTGGATGGCCTCAAGCAGTTTCTAGGAGGTGGGAAGAAATGTGGAATCCCACAAACATTTCTCTTGTCAGACTGGGGCTCCCCCACAAAGCACATATTGTTCCCATTAGTCTAAGGCACCTCAAGGGTAATCAAGGTTTTCCAGCATATTCTATTTCTCTGGAGGGTAACATAACCTGTCCCCAGGTAATGCTGTACACTTCTAACAGACTAGATCTCCCCAGAGGATTCTGGGTGTCCTGCACCAGACTGAGGAATCCTCAAAATCCTGAGAATAGTGAATTATGTCGGGCATGGTGGATTACATGCCTGTAATCCCAGCACTGGGGAAGTTGAGGCAGGAGGATTGCCGTGAGTCCTAGGCCAACCTGGGCTACATAGTGAGTTTAAGGCCAGGCTCAACTACATGGGTGAGACCATGTCTCAAAAAAACAAGAAACAAAAACAAAACCCCCCAAAACATTATTTCCAGCAGATTCGGGCTCTCCAGGGTGTTTTGTGCCTCACGAGATTAGACCCAAAGGGTCCTGTGTCTACCTCTTATCAAATGGGCTCCTCTAAGGGTTCTACATAGCTCAATTCTCTGAGCAACTGTACTCCAAGCCCGAGCACATCCCATATCTATAGACTAATAAACCCTCATGTCTCTCAAAAAACAAAACAAAGAAGGATCATGCAGACCTGTCTCTCTCACTGGGATGGAGCACTTACTCCCAGGCCAGGCTTGCTGAGAGCTTGGCAGGGGAAAAGATGGTCCGATTCCCATTTGTAGGACCGCTTCATGTGGCCTGGGGAGGCTCATGGGGACCTGGAGCAGGGCGCAGACGGTTGGCTCAGCCTGCTAGAGGGCTGCTGCTAACTTACATGTGTGAAGGAGCCACTGAGCACCGCCTGCCTGGTAGCCTGGCCATGGAGAGGGAAGGTTCTTACCTACCTAAGAGAGAATGACGTGGGCTCGACAGAGCTCTGGATCCCTGGCACAAAACTGATTCAGTGAGCAGGTGCCATCTTGCACAGGGGCTATTCTATGCCTGGCCTGGCCTGACCCTCAGGCAAGGAGGGAAGTGTTACCACTGATGAGCCTGGGGCCCTCAGGGAAGAGGCCTGCATTCTGGTGCACAGGGCTAAACACAGACAGCACCTCGCTCGTGACTTCACTGGCCCAATTCATCCTGGACCTCTCAAACCAGACTATGGTGATTCCCAGGAACTGGTAGAGAGAGTGGATCCAGGTGGGCAGCCACCCAACCCCAGCTCTACCCTGCTTCCCCATCCTGCCCCTCCCCAGGCCAACCACCCCTTCCAGCTGTGCTGTGTCCACTTGGCCTTCTCCTAGGCCCACTCAGAGCATGAGGCATCTACCCTTCTTCCCTTTTTGGGCTGCACGTGGCAGCTGGGCCACCAATTCCTGGTGCTGTTGGCGGTGTTTGACCGTGCTTATGCCTTCCCTTTGGCACCTTCCTTCGCAGTGAAAAGGAGAGGTGAGCTCAGAAGATGCTGAGGTGGGATGGGCCAGGCACAGGGAAGGGCAGATACTGGACCTGGTATACCAACACCTTAGTTCCTAAAGGCCTTCCCTTCCAGTGTTTCACAGAAAAACTGTTCTTTCCTCCTTTGCCTCCAAATGTCCTACTTCCTTGTAGCTTCTGTAAACCCAGACATAGATGGGTTCAGGACCAGTCCTTTGGGCCTGCCCAATTAGTCCATGGCCTCCACCTTGAAAATAAGGAGCTGGGCGTGGTGGCACACACCTGTAATCCCAGCACTCAGGAGGCTGAGGCAGGAGGATCACTGGGCCACAAAGTGAGCTCAAGGCCAGCCTGAATGACATAGCGAGACTGTCTCAAAAAGACCAAAAACATAAATAACTAAATAAATAAAGGACAAGGACTGTACTGTACTAAATTACAGTTAAAGAACAGGTTTTGTTGTGCTATTGTAGAGGGGTGACTACAGATAAAAATAACGAGTTGTGTATTTTACAAAGTTGTATGAAGCCAATTGTGGTAGCAAACATCTGTAGTCTGAGCTATTCAGGAGACTGAGGCAGGAAGATCACAAGTTCAAGGCCAGCCTGGGGAACTTATCAATACCTTGTCTCATAACAAAAAATAAAAAGGGGATGGAATATGCTCAGTGGTTTGCACCCCAGGTTCAATCCCCAGAATGAGGGAGGGCCAGTAATATGTTACTCCATTAATATACACAAATTTTTGTTTGTAGTTATCAGTTTAAAAATAACTTTGTCTTTTTGAGACAGGGTCTCACTATGCGGTTCAGGCTGGCCTTGAGCTCACTTTGTAGCCCAGGCTGGTCTCCAACTCACAACGATCCTCCTACCTCAGCCTCCGGAGTGCTGGGATTACAGGCGTGCGCCACCATGCCCAGCTGTGCCTAGCTATTTAAAAAAAAAATTTTTTTTTTGAGATAGGGTCTTGTTATGTAGTCCAGGCTGACCTTGAACTCAGTGATCCTCGCCCAGCTAAAAATAATTTTAAAAGGAGTGAAGTGGATTAGTTCCCACGAGAATAAAGACTACCACTTTACAAGGTCAAGTCTAGTGAAGCAAACGCAGGTTGAAAATGGAATTGAATTATTTGGACTCTAGTTCCAGCTCTACCACTCACCTGTAGGTGACCACACAGACCCCTCACTGGCAACAGGGAGAAGGTAACAGGAGCTGTGACCCACGTGGGGCTGAGGATTAGCCACACTGAAGCACGCAGTATCTAGCATGGTACCCAGCACATAATAGACACAAAAAGCGGAGTCTTTAGCGTTTGGTCGGCTTGTTGCACACACGATTAGCCTCATGCACCCTGTGTCCCATTGGGGGAGCGCTGGGGGGTCCATTTCCCTCCATCGTGATCAACCTGAAGTCATCTGCTGTTGCCTCACCCTCTCCACACCATCCTGTCAAACCCCATGAGCCAGTCAAGTTAAAAACTACTACTTTTGCTTCCCTCTCCCCTATCCTTTTCAGCTTTTCTCCTAAAAACTTCTGAGCCTGGCCCTCTTCTGTGGGTGGGCCCTTCACTGCCTTCATCTGTTCATTTCTTTCCATCTGGACTCACTGCCAGCTTCCCTACTGATCTTCCCATCTCCGCTTTCCTGTTTTTGTTGTTGCTGAGGCAGGGTCTCACTACCCAGCCCAGGCTGGCCTTGAGCTCACTATGTAGCCCAGACTGGTCTCTCACTAGCGGTGACCCTCCTACCTCAGCCTCCTGAGTGCTGGGATTAGATATGTGCCACCATGCCAGGTTTTTTATGTTTGTACAGACCTCATCTGTCTCAGCTATCAACATTCATCTTGGGCCCATCCCCAGCTCTGTGCTTGGGCTCGTGATGTTCCCCTAAGCCAGTGGGAGCAAACTTAAGGACACGTTCCACAGTGGGCACGCATAGCCCTCTCATCAGCTGTCACTGAAGTAAGATGCCTGAGATGATCTACTTGAGAGGGTGCTTTGGCTTGCAGTTTTGGAAGCATCAATCCATGGTCAGTTGGCCTTGTTTTGGGGCCTATGGCAAGGCATCAGGACTCGGCAGAGCAAAGGCTGTTCACCTCACCACCAGGATTCAAAGAGAAGAGGAAGAGGCTAAGTCCCACTGTCCCCATTAAGAGCATGTCCCCAGGGACCCGAAGACCTCCCAACAGGCCCCATTCTTAAGTTTCCACCACTTGCCAACAGCACCAAGCTGGGGACCAAGCCTTTGGGAGACATTCCTGGCCCAAACTACAGCACATGTCTCGCAGTCTTACCTTCTCATTGCTGGGGCAAAATACCTGGCCCATGAGGTTAAGAGGTTTTTTTTGTCTTTTTGAGACAGGATCTCGCTATGCAGTTCAGGCTGGCCTTGAGCTCCCTTTGTAGCCCAGTCTGGTCTTGAACTCTCAACAGATCCTCCTGCCTCAGGCTCCCAAGTGATGGTATTACAGGCATGAGCCACCAAGCCCAACAAGAGAAAAGGTTTATTTAGCTCAGTTATAGAGGTTTCCATCCACAGTCAGCTGACCCCAAGGCAGGGCGGCATGGTAGAGGAAAGGGAGTCTGTGACATGGCATCAGCCTTCCTTCTTTTTCCCCTTTTGATGCCACCCAGGCTATAAGCTCCAGTGGTTAGTGTCACCCAACCCAAGGTGGGCCTTCCTTCTTCAGTACGTCCATCGCCTGTACCCATCAGTGGGACCCAGTGTCACACCCATGATCCTGTTACCTTTCGAAAGCTATACCCATGAGGCTTTGAGGGGACATCTAGATATAAACCTTAAAAGAGACCCAGCTCAAATAGCTTTCCTCCTGCCTTGGCCTTGCAAATGCTGGGAGTGCAGGCGTGTGCCACCATACCTGATTTCAAACAGCTTTCCATTTTCTGAGATGAGGTCTCACTATGTAGCCCAGGCTGGCCTTGAACTTGCAGTGAGTGGTCTTTTTGCTTCAGCTTCCCAAGTGCTGGGACTACAGGTGTGTATCACCATGTCCAGCACAGAACTCCTAAAGAGTAGGGTTTAGTCTTTTTCCTGATTTTATAGCCCCATATACCTTAATAGCGACAGTATTTTCAAGAAAAAGGTTATCACTGCCTAAGAATGGCTGTGATAACTAACCATTAATAGCAACCTTAATAGCAACAGTATTTTCAAGAAAAAGGTTATCACTGCCTAAGAATAGCTGTGATAACCAGCAGGGCTGATCTCACCGGATCCCAGGGGGCACATCTGGAAACTCCCTCCACCTCTACAGATGTCTTTGTGATACACTCGCTGTGGTCAGGGTTCAATCAGCCAAAAGAGCAATGAAAACTCCAAAACCCACTCTCTGTCCTCAATCCCATGGCCAACTGGCCCTCTGTAGGGTACCAGGGCCTGCGGCTGTGGCAAGGTGAGCGCCGCTGCAGCCCTGGGGCAGTGTCCCCTCTGCTCAGTTGCCTTACCTGTTCCCCTCCTTCTCGGGCCGTTTCTGTGCTGGACCTGCTCACCTGTGCCTTCAAAGGCAGCACAGGAAGTGGCGGCAAACAACGGCAGGTGAAGACAGAAGGCTTTCAAGCTGCAGCTGAACCCCTACCCTAGGCCCTAGGTCCTCGCAGTGTGGCCGAGGACCTCCTGAAACCTCAGGCCCCTCAAGACCTTGGACCTGGGATAAGGGTGCCTGCAACCTGAGCTAGCCCAGAATATGAAGTTCCAGCCTGAAGTGTCGGGAAGTATAGGGTCAAGGCTATATGATGAATGTATGCTCAACTGGTATCAGCCTACTGGGCTGTCAGTGAGGAGAGAAATAGATAAGAAAGACCCCATGAACTGTCTGCCCAGAAGCCACTTATCACCAAGCTAATTTATTTCTAAGAGTCCAAAATGTTCCATGAGCAGTCTCCCCAGCCTGGAGAGAGATCTGGCTTCTTAAGCCTCAAACTCAAATTCAAAGTACTGTGGGTCGAAGTAGTGGATTCGGACATAACCATCTTCTCCACCGCTGCTGTAACTGGAAAAAGATGGCCAGGGGTCAATCAGAGGCCTGCTATGGGAGAGGCAAGCCCGTGAGGCCCGGCATGAGAAAGGGGTGGAAGTTACACCCAGGCCGAGCTCCCTCCCTGCACTGGAGCCCTACCTCTTGCCATCAGGGTGGAAGGCAACACTGTTAATAGGTCCAAAATGGCCCTTGACTCTTCCAAACTCTTCTTCAAAGGCCAAATGGAAGAACCTAGAGGAGGCGGAGTGAAGAGATACAGTAAGTTCATTCTCCTCCTTCCAAAACACATCAGAGGTAACATTTCTCAAAATGCAAACTAATATATAAAGAAGGAAATTAGAGTAAGAAATGAACATGAACAAAGTAAGATGAAGTGTCTGCCTGAACATATAACTAATACTAAGTGCTTACGACGTGCTGGGTAGTACTCTAAGAGCTTAACCAGTATTAACTCATAATCACAATTTTAGGACAAGGTATATTATCACTGTTCCATTACACAGCTGCAAAGACGGGACAGAGATGTGATACATATAGGGCCTCACAGTTCATGCTATTAGCTGCTGTTACAGACTTGTCACGCTGCCCTACTTCCTGGGTACCATCAGGGCTTGCCCTCCACGTGGCTATAACAAGGAAGAACTCTTCTCTTTACCTGGCCTCAAACTTGCCAATCCTGGTGGAGGTTGTGGTTACATCCATGGCCTCCTGACCACCGCCCAGTACCACCTGAAGGGAAGAAAAAAGTCCAGTGAGCCCAGAGGGCGGCCAGGTCTATTGGCTGTTTCTTCTCTGCCCTGTTAGTTCTTGACATCTCTCACAATGCAATGGGAGGAGACCAAAGCAGGATCAACAGACACTTCAGCCATCTCCTGCTTCGTCCCCGGGGCTGCCCAGTCACTCAGCCTTGGCACTGCCCTAAGAGTCTCCTCTCAGCCCAATAGCCCCACCCCATGTTTGTATCCTAGGTGCTAGAGAAACATGATCCTAGGGTTCTGAGGGCTTAACAGGAAGGCTGGCTGGGGTTCCTTTACATGGTCATAGTTGGGAGAAAGGGCGGCTGAGTTGACGGGACGCTCTGTCCGGAAAGTTTTCTGGTGTTCCAGGGACGTGGAGTCGAAGAGCTGGAAAAAAGCAAACGGGAGGAATCTATAAAAGGCCTTCTTGGGGCAGACTAGGCAGGTTGAGTGTGTGTGGGGTGGGATGGGGTGGGGTGGGGCGTGAAGCCCCGCCCACCCTCTCCCCGGGCTTACCTTGGCTGTGTTGTCCTTGGACGCAGTGACAAACATGGTCATGTCCCTGGACAGTTGGATGTCATTGATCTGCCGGGAGTGCTCCTTAACATTCACCAAAACCTCTCCAGACTGAGGAGTGAAGGAGAGGGACATTCTGACCAGTGCCAACCCGACACAATCTGGCCTTTCCTTATCCCTTCAACCTAGTCAGTCACCTCTAAACATCTTTTTTCATTTTTTCTTTTTTGAGATAGGGTCTCACTAAGTTCTCCAGACTGGTGTGGAACTCTTGGATACAAGTGACTCTCCTGCTTCAGCCTCGCAAGTAACTAGATTATAGGGACACCACTGTACCCAGTCCTAAATATCTCCTGACTCTGTCTAGCTTTCTACATTCCCATGCCTTAATGGCTACTTCAGGTCCATTCTCCAAGCTGTAGCCTGTAGAAAATCTGATCGATAACCCTTTAAAAATTCCATAGTCATGGGTATGTTGGTGCATGCCTGTAAACCCAGCATTCTAGGAAGCTGAGGTAGGAGAATCACATGTTTAAGCCTAGCACGGGCAACTTCACAAGATCTTGCCTCAAAAAGGAGGACAGCTGAGGATGTAGCTAAGTGCATAGGCCCTGGGTTGATCCTTAGTGAAAGAAAAAAAAAAAAAAAAAAAAAGGAAAATCAACTCCTGTCCTCCTGATACTTACTGCCCTTTACAATCCAGCCCCTTCCCACCTCCCCCACAGAATGTGGGCCCAGAAACGTTGAGAATTCTTGAAGAATTCACACACTTCCTTAACTCTGGGCCTTTGTTATTGCTTCTCCTTTTGCTTGTAGGAGGAGCACAGCAGGACATCTGACTCTCTGCCTGAAGCTCCACTAACAGACTTGCTATCCCTGGGACACAGTGCATCCCCAACACTTGGATGAGGCCTCAGTGGTGGCACAATTCACAATCTGATTTATGTGCTGTTTGCACATCTGTGTCCCCCTGGATTATAGCTGATCCTTTGTTCTGAGACAGGGTCTTGCTAAGTAGTTCAGGCTGGCCTTGAACTCACAGGGATCCTCCCGACTGAGGTCTCCCAAGTACTGGGATTACAGGCATGTGCCACCCTAGGAGCCAAGCACAGGGGCTGGCTCTCCAGTGGCAGAAAGAGGATTTGGGCTCATTATTAACATGTCCGGAGTATTTTGTGTCAAGTTTCCCAAACATCTGGTGTCATCTGATCCTTGAGATATTTTACAGGTAAACAAGCTCAAGGAAGGAATGTAATTTGCCAGTATCACACAGCTGCAACACACAGCCAAGAAAGTGGTGGAAGCCTGTCCCTAGCCGCCAAGGCACCCTGCCCTTCGAAAGGGGTCAGCCGGGGGCTCTGGGCCTGCTTACCTTGGCACTGTACTGGTTGAGCTCCCCACTCTCATGGCCTGCGATGATGCACTCTCCCAGGGGTCCCCACACCGCACTGGTGATCTTGGAGTCATTGCAAGGGATCTTCATGTAGGGCTCATTGCTGTCTGTGAGGGACAGCAGATGTCAGACCCTGGTCTCCAGGGCTGTGCCCGTCACCTCAACCCTAGTCCTGGCCCCAGCCCTCACCAATCTGGCTCGGGTCCCGCAGGTCAAAGAAGCTCACAAAGCACTGGTAGCCCATCTGCTTGTCCGTGGAGAACATGATGATGTTGCCCCCAAAGTCAAAGCCGCAGGTCCGGACAGCAGAGTTGGTTTTGAGGAGGGCCAGCTGCTTCCCTGGAGACAGGCAGAGTCGGAGGTATCCCTGGTGCACTATCCCCTCAGGGACGATGCCACACCTGCCCCAGGGGCTCCCGCCCACCACTCTCCTCCTCACCGCTCTGCTTTCACTCAAGTCTTGCCACTCCTTCCCCACAGCCCCTCCTCAGACGCCCTGCTAAAGTGGCACTGTTCCGCGTGGACTGCAGCCCATCTGTCCCCGTCAGACTTTGCTCCTCTATAGCCAGGAGCTGATCTGATGTCTCTGCATGGGCCCAGGACCAGCAGAGCTAGAAGCCCAGTAAATATTTACTGAACAGCTTAGCTTCATAAGTTTTCTGTCTTCAGCACCAGCTCTTCCACCACTCCTGGACCTTGCTAAACTAACCAGACCACCACTCTTCCCTGCTCAGGCACCTCCACACTATGCTACACGGCATTCAAGGCCTGTTCTCACCTAGCCTGACTCTCCCACCTTATGTTCTCCACTGGCTAACTATCTACTGCTAAGAAGAACAATACGATATTCTCCATATTTTTATTCCAGCATGTGCCAAAGTGGTAATGTCTTTCTGTTTCTTTACGTTCCAGCTCATGACACTTGCCTTGGGAAATCTTCCTAGGCTGCTTCCACCCCTTCCCAGGCAAGTAGTTGCCAGTTCTAGCCTTCTACGGTACTCCATGCTCATTATCCTACTGTAATGCTTCCCAGTTCATGGACTTTCCTTATTGTCTCAGATTCTCTAGACTGGAAACCATCTCTGGATTTATCTACAACTTCCCAGAACCTGTTTGCTTAGATAGGTATACTGCAGGTAGTCAAACGTTTGCTGAAAAATGACCTAGGCTTACCTGTCTCACAGTCCCAGAGACGACAGCTGTTGTCAGCTGAACCAGTGAGGACATGCTTGGTGTCCCCTGGGAGGGTGTTAAGGAATATGTCGAAGTTCACCTGAACCCTTATTCTCTCGGGAGGCCAACCAGATCATCTCCCAATCCAGCCCCAAAGACCTTCCTTCCTCTCCCTGGTCTCACAGCATTTTACGCTCCTCATCCTGAACTGGAACTTGTCCTGAATGTTCCCCCAGGCAGTGAAGAAACTGACAGTAGCAGGTAGCATTGTTCTCTCGACCCATAACAGCATCACAGACTCCCACCCTCTGACTCCACATCTCCATAGCTGGCAGATCCTACAGCACAAGCAAGGATACAGTCAGCGTCTACACACCACACAGCTCCAGTATGGCCCATGTATGTGCCCAGCCTCTCACCATTCACAGAGTACCACACATTAACAATCTGGAGAGTCAAACGACAGGATAGTTTACATCCCAGCAAGAGCAGCGACCTCCCAGTTTGTCCTAGGAACCCTCCACAATCTCTAGCCAAGCTAATTCTGCTCTTTCCTGCTCATGAATTGGGCAGGAGAGCTGATGAAGACCAGCTACTAGATTCTCCTCCCTTCTTGAAGGTACGTAGCAGAGGAATCAGGCTTGCAAAGGCAGCCTTATTCATCAGCCTAACCCTTCCCTGGACTCAATCTATTAGAATAAAAGGTTACTCTCAGCCCAGAAAATTAGTAGCACTGGTGTCCCACCCCAGGGAGAGCAACCGGTAGTAGGGAAGTCTGGGTTCCTGCACCTGCTGTTACTGTCTCATTGAATGATCTCAGCTATGGTACCTCTCCCCTCTGGACTTCAGCTTTAACAGCTTTATGGGTTGTTGTTGCATTGTTTTTTTTTTTGTTTGTTTGTCTAAAGAGACAGGGTCTTGCTATGCTGTTTAAGTTGGCCTTGAGCTCACTTTGTATCCCAGGCTGGTCCTAACTTGCAATGATCCTCCTGCCTTAGCCTCCTAAGTGCTGGGATTACCAGCATGTGCCACCACACCTGGCTTGTTTTGTTTTTTTTTGAAATGTATGCAGGTTGGCCTTGAGCTGACTATGTAGCCCAGGCTGGCCTTGAACTCTCAGCAATTCTCCTGCTTCAGCTTCCCAAACACTGAAATACAGGTGCGTACCACCACATCCAGCAGCTTCCCCATTTTTAAAATGGCTAGCACACATAGGCTGGGGATATAGCTTAGAGGCCGGGCACTTGCTTGGCATGTGTGAGGCCTGGGGTTCAATCCCTAGCACTGTCACAACAACAAAAATGGCCAAGATAGTAAGTAAGCCCTTCTTCAAGGGGTAGCTGTGAGGCACCAACAAAATTATATCTAAGGAATTTAAAAGAAGTGACTTTAGGCATTCAGGCAGCAGATACTATGCTGAGCTCCTTACAAAAATTATCTCATCTTGTTGAGGGAGGTACTATCAGTATCACCCTCCTGGGTGGGTACTCTAAGTACCCGTGGCTTTATAAACTAGGAACTAGAAAGGTTAACCGGCATGCTCCAAGTCACATGATTAGTGGATGCTGGAGTCAGGAATCAAAGCAAGTCTGACTTCAAGTCCCCACTGTTAATCCCTAGTTAACAGCGGCCACAGGCAGGCGCCTCAAAAGGCTGCACCAGCAGAGCCCGTGAGCTTCCGACAGGATGGGAGCCTGCGCTGGGACTAGGCAGGGCTTCAGAGGTCCTCGGTGGCTTCTGTCTTTTTGATGCTAGGGATTGAACCCCGGGCCTCAAAGGCACACTAAACGCAAGCTCCACCTCTGGGCCACACCTCCAGCCTCTCCCCTGGGTCCTAATGGCACGGTCGGCTGCCGCACTGGTCAGCTTTGCCCAAAAGTGGCCTGTTCTGCTATCCTAGTAGAATGGTTTAGTTCTCAGGAATCGGCCTTGGTCACCCGAAAACGCCAACCCTTGCGCCTATGCCCCTTGCACAATGGTCTCATTTTGCTTCTCCCCGGCTATTCCTTCCTACCGAAAATCGAGTTACTTCCCACCTTCCCTGGATAGAATGCTCTCGCCGATAGTCTTTCCCAGCTTTTCAAGATGAGGCGTCCTTAGGTTCCCCTCCGCGGGCAAACCTGGCTCGTACCACCCCGCGCCCTGGCAGAACGCACCCGCCCTCCCCGCGCCCCTCCGTCCGTCCCGCCGACCCCGCGCCCACGCTCACAGGGTCTTTGGCCACGGTGAAGAGGAGGTCTCCCTCGCGGTTATACTTAATCTGCGTAATGGACCGCTCATGGCCCTGCAGCAGTATCGGCTTCTGTGGGGACAGGAGGGGAGTGTCAATGTCCGGAACTGGGACCCTACCGCGTCCCAGGACCCTTACCAAACACCCGCAACTCTTGAACTCACCATCGCGTCGGTGACGCGAGAAGAGTGGCAACGTGAGTGGAACCGGAAAAGGCTTTCAGGCCACTTCCGGATCATAGGACCCGCCCCCTCGTTTTCCGGAAGTGGAAGAGCACAGTGTTGCCATGGCGGCGTCTCTGGGTGGGTAGCCGGCCCCGCCCCATCCCGAGTTTTTTTCCTACTGTCACTCCTCGCCTCTAAACTAGGACTCTTGGATTCATCTCCCCACCCGCCCGGGGCCTGGCCTCCTCGCCGAGGACTGCCGCGGCGTCGGTCGGACAGCGGGCGGCCAGCTGGGGCTAGGGGAGGACGAGACTGGGTGGGCGGGCGGCAGTGAGGGTTGGGGGTCAGGATGACTACAGTCTCCATCCCTGCGTTCAGGGCAAGTGCTGGCACTGGTGCTCGTAGCCGCTTTGTGGGGTGGCACGCAGCCGTTGCTGAGGCGGGCGTCGGCTGGCCTACAGGAGGTGCAGGAGCGGAACTGGGCCCGACAGTTGCTGCAGGAGATGAGAACCCTTTTCTTGAATACTGAGGTGAGTCTGTGGACGGCCTCCTTCAGAGGAGTAGCCACTAAGCATTTGTTCTCTGGAGTGGAATAAGTCTGGGTCACAACTTACTAACAGCTCTTGGTGCAATGAAATGTTAATTCTCTGGATACCTTGGTTTCATCATCTGTAAATGGGGAATTACAGTGATAACTCTTACAAGGCATTTATGAAGTCAGGCATGGTGGCAATACGCCTGTCATCCCAGCACTCGGGACGTTGAGGCAGGAGGATCAGTTAGAGTTTGACGCCACCCTGGGTGATAGTGAGCTCAAGGCTAGCCTGAACTACATAGTGAAACCCTGTCCCCAAGAAGAAGAAAGCCGGCCGTGGTGGCGCACGCCTGTAATCCCAGCACCTGGGAGGCTGAGGCAAGAGGATGTTGCAAGTTCGAGACCAGCCTGGGCTACAAAGTGAGCTCCAGGCCAGCCTGAGTTGCATAGTGAGACCCTGTCTCAAAAAGACAAAAAAAAAAAAAAAAAAAAAAAAATGAAGAAGAGGAAGAAAAAGGGCAGTTGTAAGAATGAAGTGTAGGCTGGGGATGTAGCTCAGTGGAATAATCGACTGCCTGGAAAGTGCAAGCTACTGAGTTCAATCCCCAGTAGCGCACTTACCACTGGGCCGACCTCGGTTCATCATATGTCTCCATCTCTACTCTGAATAGTTTAGTATTGTGATCCCTCCAGTTATATAAGGTAACTACTATGCTCAGGGCCTTGCTGGAGGAAGACAACTGCCTTTGATCCCAAGTCCACCAGTTGAGACTAGTGAGGAAGGCCAGGCATGGATGCAGCTACTTCTCAGGTTTAAGGGTGAGTCAGAGGGACAGAGCAGTGCTGTGTGAGTTCAGCGGACTATAGGGGAGGCTTCCTGGAGAGGTGGCGGTGGCATTCAGGACTTTGTAGAATGGGAAGGATGGGATCTAGCTGAGTTGAGGGGGAGGGTGTTTTAGGCAAAGCTGTGGCCTTCAGTCTTTGTCGTGGAAGGACCCTCCTCAGAGGTTTTAGTGTTCCCTGGGTGCTTATAACTTGAAGCTCAGAGAAGGCGGCGGGCTCAGTCAAGCAATCACATTGACCTGGATGTCTCTCGTTTGTAGTACCTGATGCCCTTTCTGCTCAACCAGTGTGGCTCCCTTCTCTACTACCTCACCTTGGCATCGACAGGTGGGTCTCTGGCTTTAAGCTGCCCTCATTTTGGAGGGGAAGCTGAAACACCTTGTTTCCGTCAGTAGAAAAGAAAGGCCAGGCGTGATGTCGCACGCCTATAATCCCAGCACTCGGGAGGCAGAGGCAGGCGGATCATTGTGAGTTTAAGAACAGTCTAGGCTACAAAGTGAGCTGAAGGCCGGCCTGAACTGCATAGCGAGACCCTGTCTCAAAAAGACCAAGAAAGAAAGAGAGAGAAAGAGAGAAAGATGGAGGGGAGGGGAGGGTAGGGGAGGGGAGGATGGAAGGAGGGAGGGAGGGAGGGAGGGAGGGAAGGAAGGAAGGAAGGAAGGAAGGAAGGAAGGAAGGAAGGAAAGCGTGCACACCTGTGTCCGTTTCCGGTTCCCTCTTTGTGCTTTGTTTTGTTTTTCATGCTGAGGATTAAACCTAGGTTCTTGTCCACACTACAAAGCACTCTCCCACAGCCCTGGCTCCTTCTCTGCACCTTCTTTTCTGAGTCACAGGGCATGAAGGGCAGGTTATGAGTCTGATGCCAGCTGGCCTGGAGCCTGGCAGTCTGTGCAGCAGCAGAGACTCATTTCACTGCACAGCGTGCTGGCTTTGATACTTTAGCTTTACACTGTATGCTACCTGCCTGACCTAGAGCAATCCATTCTTTGTTTGTTTTTTTTTATGGTACTGGGGATCGAACTCAGGACCTTGCACTTGCCAGGCGGGCACTTATGCCACTGAGCTATATCCCCAACCCGCAATCCATTCTTTGAACCTTGGTTTATAGAGTTAGTTTTGTAGCATTGTAAAGATTAAATTCAGTATATGAGAAGCATCTAGCAGGGCACCTGGTCCAGGGTAGGAATTCAATAAATTTCCTTTCTCCCCACATTTTTTTCTCCCCATGTTTACTGACTGTACTCAACAGCATCAGATACTGCGCTAGTGTTACACATTTTAATTCCCATTGTGACCCTATGAAGCACAGATGATTATCTTCGTTTAAGAGATGAAGTTACAGGTCCAGAGGCCTATAACCTCAGTGCTCTAGAGGCTGAAGCAGGAGGATTGCAAGTTGGAGCCCAGCCAGGGCAATATGCAATTTAGTAAGATCCTCACTCAAAGAATAAAAAGAATTGGGATGTAGCTCAGTGTGAAGACCCTGCGTTCAGTCCCCAGTAAAACACACACACTCATGCGTGCACACACACAGAGGAAATAAACTTAGAAAACTTTACCTCTCTTGAGTCAGTGCAAAAGGATTTTTTAAAAGTTTATGCTCTTGAGTGGGCATGGCGGTGCACACCTGTAATCCAGCTGAGACAGGAGGGTCCCTGCCAGTTTGAGGCCAGCTTGGGCTACAGAGTAGGACCCTGTTTCAGAAAAACAAAAAATTCATGGTGGCACACACCTGTAATCCCAGCACTTTGGAGGCTGAGGGAGGAGGTTCACCAGGAGTTCAAGGCCAGCCTGGGCTACATATCGAGACCTGGTCTTAAAAAAAAAAAAAACTGCCAGGGATTTAGCTCAATGACACAGTGTCTGCCTGGCAAACATGAGGGCCTGAGTTCGATTTGCAGTACCCGCCCCCCAAAAAAGTTTGAAAGTCTTTGGCATAATGAATTCACTGTAGCTAGTCATTTACTAAGTTTTAAGAAAATTGCAATGTTTGGGTCCTGTCATCATCTACTGTGTCTCTGTCCTTTAATATCCATCTTCTCTAATAAACCAGTGTTTATTGTTTATTAAGCATCTGCTTCAGCCAAGGACATATATACATATATGTCCTGGGTTCATTCAATACCCAGTACTGCAAGAAAAAATAATGCACGTTATCATAAATCACCTCACAACAGCCCTACAAAGCATGTGGTAGGTTGCTATCACTGTCTTCCGAGGGACAAAACAGGCTCAGCGGGTCTGAATGATCTAACCACAATTACACAGGGAAAGCAATGCTCTGCTCTTCCACCTCGCCGTGCTTGCTCCCACATCTGCCATTGCACAGCAGTCCTTAGCAGCCATGACATTCTGCATGAGGTATGAAGTCAGGAAAACTGCTCTGAGCAGGTAGGAGCGTTGTGTCATTGTTTTGGATGGGTAATGGCAGTCATGCTGGAGCACCACAGAAAATAAAAGAATAGGACCACTTCCTTCTTCTCTACCCTGGCAGGTGAGGCTTGACAGCATGTCAGTCTGCCTGTAGTTATGAGTCTCATTACAAACAAATATGGTGGTGGGTATGGTGGTGCATGCCTGTAATTCCAGCACTCGGGAGGCTGAGGCAAGGAGATTGTTGCAAGTTCAAGGCCAGCCTAAACTGCATAATGAGACCCTGTCTCAACGCCCCCCCCAACTCAAAACACAAGTTTTTTTTTTTTTCTAGCAGTACTGGGTATTGAATGAACCCGGGACCTTTGCACTGAGCTACATACACCCCTAGCTTAATTTTAAATTTTTTATTTGAGACAGGGTCTAACTAAATTTCCCTAACTGGGCTCAAACTTATGATCCTCCTGCCTCAGCCTCCCAGATTACAGGGATGTGCCACCATACCTGGTACCTGGCTGGTTTTCTTGTGTTTGGTTTTTTCTGGAGATAGGGTCTCACTATGTAATTCACACTGGCCTCGGACTTTGTAGCCCTGGGTAGCCTCGAATTCACAGCAATCATGCCTCAGCCTCTGGAGTGCACCACTACGTCCAGCTGCATACCCAGCTCTGACAAAGTATACAATTCTGATTTTTGGGTTTTTTAAAATTCATCTGCCCCCCCCATACTGTGTTGTTACTCCCATTGTCCCATTTCTTTTAGTTTGCTTATTGAAAATCAGTCCTTTGGAGCTTCAGAACTAAGGAACAGATCTTTGCTGGAGGCACTGAGCTTGAGTTAGGAGACCTGGGGCTCAGTCCTGAGGTTTGTGGTCACATCTGGAAAATGGGGTCATGACACTTTTTCTTCCTTTTTTTTTTTTTTTTTTTTTTTTTGGTAATGGGAATGGAACTCAGGACCTTATGCTTGCCAGGCAGGCACTTGTGCCACTGAACTACATCCCTGGCCCATGACACTTTTTCTGAAGAGATGAAATGATTTTTCTGCATCTCAGAGTTCTTCCCATTCTGACCACCAGATCTGACTCTGGCTGTGCCCATCTGCAACTCCCTAGCCATTGTCTTCACACTGATTGTGGGGAAGCTCCTTGGAGAAGATGTGGGTGGAAAACGTAAGTCAAGCTACTGTGATACTGTGAATGCAGGAAGCAGTTTCTTGGGTTTCAACTTGCCTGAGTTAATTCTGTCCCAGAACCCTTCATCTCCCATGGATGGGAGTCTGGGGGCCGAGGTAGGGGGTGAGAGTCAGGGCCAGGCCCCATCCAGTCCTTCCTGTGGCCCGGCACCAGCTCCTCCTGCCCACTGGCATGGCTGCGCTCAGAGCCCCTTGGTGTCTGCCCATCCTCCCAGGAGCAGCTGCTGGCATGGTGCTCACCGTGACAGGAATCACACTGTGCATCACGAGCTCAGTGAGCAAAACCCAGGGCCCGCCATCGACCTTTTGAACAGGCCAATCCCACCTCCGCCCCTGCTGTCTCCAGGAAGCCCTGGGCTGTGAGGCGCAGGCAGTGAGCACATGGACCAGCTCTTGCTCTGAGCCCCAGCCTCCTCATCTCATCTGGAGATAACAGCTACCTCATGGATCACAGCAAGAGAGGAGCAGAGATGGGGTTTTGTGACCTTCACTCCATGTTCAGTTGCTGGGAGTTAGCCCGCGAGACTTTACACGCGCTCGCAGCGGCCTTCCCACCCAGCAGCTCTTCTTGTGGACATCTCAGACCACTATCACCCAGCCGCAGCTAACCTGACCTGCTCCACACTCTCACAGTGGCAGATTCCATGCAGCGCAGAGCCCACCTGTGTGGAAGGGCCAGCTGCAGGCTCTGAGTCAGAAATGGGACCTGGGGACCTCCAGGGCCGGGTCAGAGTACCTTGGCTGACAGAGGGTGAGACAGTGCATCAGAATGGCAGGCAGGAGAAATGAGCTGCCTGTTGCCCTGAGGTAGGTGAAAATGCTTAACTGTCAGCCCCTCTCAGACAACTGTGAGCACCAGCACCAGGTAATGAAGCAGCACCAGGGCAACGTCTGGCCAGTAGCAGCCTTCAATAAATCTGCACTAAACAGCCCGAGGTTGGTAGGTACATTTTTATTTTGACAAACCCAGTATCACCTCTGTGGCCTCTGCCAAGCTTGGTGAACTGCTGTTGTGCCCAGAGAGTCCCATAGCAAACAGGCTGCAGAGCTGGGGGTCCTTCGCTCGGGGAGGAAGGGAAGTCCGGCTGTGGGCTCAGGAGCAGAGGAGCGGGGCGGAGCTGAGGTGCCACATCCCCCAGGAGCCCAGGGAAGGCCTGGCTCCTCAGAGCAGGCTGCTGGAGGCTGAGGACACAAGGGGCTTGCCTGGTGGTGTCTCCGGGTTCTGGCTGGAGCTTCTGGCCCTCAGATCAGGTGGGGCAGAGGTTGAGGCTGAGGACGCAGCCCTAGCTGTAGCCTCGCGCTGGTGTCCTGAGGGCGGGGCCTCTTCTGCTGTCCGGCCGCCCTCTGGAAGCAGTGGAGCAGCACAGAGGGAGGAGCCGTGAGTGTCCGTCTGGCCGGGAAAGGAGAAGACTGGGTAAGCTGGGAACTGCCCCTCACTGAACGAGGTAGCAAGCTGGGCTCTGAGGTGTTAGATCTGCTTATGATCAGTCACAGGGTGGGGCTAGAGGGATGGGACAGGGCCCTGTTCCTGGGGACTGCCGGTTCCTATCTGGCTCAGAACTGCCCCCTTATAAGTATGGCTTCCTGAGCCAGCAGCTTACCTGATCAGGGGCTCCTCTGTCCAGGTGTCTTCACTGTCTGCCACTTCCTGTGCTCCTGCCATCTCCCTCCTTGGATGGGGAGCCCTGTAGACACCCTTAACTCCTGCTGAGGGCAGCAGCCTCACTGAGGTGGGTGCCCAAGCTGAGGAGCCCTCCGCCCCTTCCACCAACTCTCTGGCAGCCCCCCAGGCTTGTGCTGCATTCCCGCGGCCTCAGCGGATGGCAGCCGTGTGAATTCCACCCCCGAAGCCTCATCCCTGTGAGATAAACCTTGCCCTTTCCACGTGACTAGTGCACATTGAAGAAGCAAGGGACTGGAGGTGCGCGCGGGAGTGGGAGACAGCTCTGCTGAGGCCAGAACCCGCATTCTGCCTGGGCGCTCTGCCTCTGCAGGCCCCCCCAACAGCAACGGCGATCCTCTAGGTCACTGCCAAAGGGCAGCTGAGGCGGAGCACTTGGTAACATGCACAAGGCCCTGGGTTCAGTCCCCAGCACACGCCAAAAAGGTGGTGGCTGAGAGGCCCTGGCTCCAGAGCCCCTCACCTCCTGGAAATGACAGAGCGGGAAGCTTGCTTCTTGGCCAAATGGCCTGCTGGGGTCTGGCACAGCGGGCAGAAGATGCAGTTTGTTCTGGCTCCCGTGGAGCGGGCTGGCTTGCCTGTGCCGCCTGGCCCTGGGCCTACGGAAGAGACTGGGCTTGCACCGTAGCTGCTGGCTCTTCCCCCCTGCCCTGTTCCCTGTGCCCCCTGCCTGAGGGAGCTCAGGAGAGGCAGCGCCCCTCATCCCCACAGTCTGCATCCCCCTCCCCTGCCCCCTACCCCCAACCAGACTGCCTGCCCAGGGGCAGAGCAACGGGTGCCTGGCTCTTGGAGATGCCCATGAAGCCGGACTCTGGCCCCACCCACCGCAGGGCCCTGTTTTCACTGGCTCATCTGCTGGGAGGCCAGGAGGGCCCAGGTCTGGTTATTTGGTTTTTGCTATCTGTGATATTGGGGATTGAACCCAGGACCTTCACACCGATCACATCCCTATCCCTTTTATTTTTGTTTTTTAAATTTTGAGACAGGGTCTCGCTAAATTGCCCATTCTTCTGCCTGAGCCTCCTGAGTGCCTGGGATTATAGGCAGGTACCTCCTCACCTAACCTGTGTTTTGTTTTGGCACTGGGAACTAAATGAGCACCTCCCACACGTTAGGCTGGCAAGCGCCCTACCATTGACCCCCATCCCCAGCCCTTCGGGCCTATAAGAGGACGGTAAGCTAAGTTCCCTTGGGTGCTGTATGCCAAGTATCCCGGTAGATGTTAGGCTCTGTAACTCCACCCGGAAAGTCACAGTTCTGGTCCTGCCTGTGGCACTCAGTACCTATGTTACCCTAAACAAATCACTTTACTCTTTTGAGCTTCAGTTTCCACTTGTGGAAAATGGGGATAATCTGTGTTTCACGAAGTTCAGGGGACACAGAGACAGGGCTGGAGCACAAGCCCTCAGAATTCTTAGCCAGTTGCTCCTTCCCTCCCCACTCCTGTGGCCCCCTTGCATACCTCCCCCTGCCTTCGCGGTCTGTCCTTCCGGTCCGGGGGGTACCTAGAGTGAGAGAAGGACAGGCTTGTTTGTATGGGCAGAGGATGACAGGGAGTCAGGACAGCAGACTAGAGGGTGGCTCTTGTCTGCTGCTCTGGCCTGTGAGCCTGCGCCTTCCACATACATACCAGCAGCCCCTGGGCAGGGAGGGGCTGGGCACCAACAGCTTCAGGTAGGGGAGGGCTTTGAAGTCGTCCTCTCCAACAGCCACATAGTAATGGCCACTCACCAGAGCCTCTCCTGCGGACAGTGGGAGCCCCTCCAGGGTGCAGAGTCTGGGGAGAGGTGAGCTACATAAGGGCTGGTGGACAAGGTGGCTCTTCTTACCCAGCAGGCAGTGGGAGGTGGGCACTGCTACTCTGAGGCACCGCTGGCCTCTGGGTGCCAGTCACCCAGGCTCCGCCCCAGCTCAGAGGGCCAGACCAGAGAGGCCTCTCTGTGTGGCACAGGCAGAAGTCTCCCTGAGGGAACATCCTTGCCTATGTCCACCTTCACGAACGGCTGGCACCAGTGGGGAGCCTCTCAAACTTCAGGGCCCCTTAGCTCCTGTACTCACTTGCGCACAGCCCCGCTCTGCAGCTTGACTTTCTCATTCAGGAGCTTCAACATGGTTTCCCAGTCCCGGACAGCAGCCTGGGACAGCTTCAGACCGAACGGGGGGCTTAGCAGGTCCCCATTCCTAAACACACTAAGACAGAGGGACCTGGTAAGGCCGGTCTCCAGGGCTCTCCAGAGTGAGAGGAAGGGCGGCCCGAGGTCGGCGCACTGGTCCATTTTCACCCGGCAAGCACTTATGTTCCCGCCCACAGCCACAGGACAAATCCCACTTCTCTCACTGAAAACAGAAACCCGTGCCCCTGCTCCCTGACACCACACTCACTGGATATAGCAGGGGACACCTGCAGGCAGCCACTGTCCGGCGGCCCTGTCACACTGGTGGTGGGTCATGGAGCCCTGAAACCCAAGGCAGGCCCTCAAATCAGGCGAGAGCTGAGGCCTTCGGTTAGGGGAGGGTCAGTTTAAGGAGCGTGGGGTGAGCCGACAGGAGCCAGACCTAGCAGGAAAAGGCACAGAAGGACGAGACCGGCCACACCTCACCCACAAGGCCGCGAAGTCGTTTTCTGACACCCCTTCCACCATATGTGCTCACAAGCTCCTCTCCATTGGGGCCAAGCCTGGAGAGGAGGTGGAGGGCTAGCACAGGAGCCAGGGGCAGTGTCCGGAAATCCCAACCCAGGATGCACAGCAAGAGGCTCGGGTGGGTGTGCTCCACGAGACTGGCAGCTCTGGCTGCTTCCAGGGCCATGACTTCCCAGGCCACGCTGGAGAATCCCAGGAAGGGATGGAGGTCAGAAAGGCTGGGCACAGCTTCCCCACGACTCACTTTTAGTCTGGTGTTCTTCCCTCCAGGGGGTAAATAGCTGAAAAGACAGATAGGCCACAGGTCTTCATGGGAAGCCTGAGGTATGAGCAGTCCACTAGCTGCCAAAGTATGGGGCTCACCACGCATCCCTCCCCACTGGAAGCATCCTTCAGGCTTCCCACTCCAGAAACATACTGGCACTTGAACCTGCCTGGGGCCCCTCAACTGCCAAGTCTGGCTGGAAGCAGGACTGGAGCCTTAGAGATAGGGTTTGAGAAAAAGAGTACGTAAGTATCCCGTATTGTGGGAACTTTTCTCCTTCATTAGGTAGGTGGTTTTGACAGGGCGGGCAGTACTAGGGATTGAACTGAGGGGCTCACATGTGCCAGACAAGTGCTCTGCCCCTGAGCCAACTCCCTCAAAAGTAGGTGGTTTCACGTCCACCTACTTGTTGCCAAGTCTCCATCTTGTCCGAGTCTGTCTAGCTCTTGAGCCTTGGTCTTAGCATCACAGTGGCAACCTCAGCTGAAAGCTCCCAGTAGGCCTTGGGTGCCAGATCTGAGTGGGAAGCTCCGTAAACCTGGACCCCTCCCACCTGGGCAGATGGCCCCACCATGTAGAGAAGGTCGTAGTTTGACAGCACAGTCTGGGATGCCTACATAGAACGGGAAGTGACAGACCGAGTGAGACTGGTGCTGTGGGATTCATCAAGGAGAGCTTCTGGGAAAAAGTTCCACCTGCAGAATGGCTTCCTTCTCATAGGCAGCTACTGGCTGTGATGAGTTTAAGTGTTAGTACCAGGCAGAATTCAATCTGAGTTGGGCCTGGTGGCACATGCCCGTAATTCCAGCACTAGGGAGGCTGAGGCAGGAGGATCACTGCCAGTTCGAGGCCAGCCTGGGCTACACAATGAGTTCAAGGCTGGCCTGAACTACACTGCAAGACCTTGTCTAAAAAGAAGATTCAACCTGAATTGCAGCTCAACTGTCTGTTGCTCATGTACAGGCAGGTTTTCACAATTGCCCCTTCCAACTAGTAGGAAATGAACCCAGCCCCAGGTTAAGGGAGACCTTGATGAAGCCTGGCCTTTGCGTGCTAAGTATGGAAGACACTGTCACTCCTGCTCCCCGCCCCCTCCCCCGGCTCTTGTGACCAGCCCCATCCGACTCACTGGAGCTTGTGGAATGGTTCGAAGCCAGCAGCCACATACTGCCCTCCACTCTGCAGGTCTGCCAGGTCAGCGACAGGGTGGCCGTCACAAGGCGTGTAGAGGGCACGCATGGCCAACGGGGCCTGCACAGCTGAGGTTACCTTGTGAAGGAAGGCCTCCATGGTGGGGACACGCTGCTGGGTTACCACCAGCCGGCGGCCCGGGGAGAAGGGGTCTCCATTCCGGTACACCACTACCCTCTTGGCTGCTGGACTGCCACCCGCCATCATGTGTCCTCAGTCAGAGACGCGGAACTGTTGCCAGGCAACTTCAGGGGAGGCTGGGAGCTGTGCTGGAGGTGGAGTCCTACTCTCTCACCCAGGAGGCAGGAAGAGCCTCTGGTAGTGAGAGGAAATAGCAGAGATCCCTTTTATTTGTGAACTCAAGGGCTCATCATTAGTTAAGGTAGTCTGAACTCACTGTACTTTGTTTTGGTACCAGCAATTGAACTCAGGACCTTGTGCTTGCCAGCAGGCACTTATGCCACTGAGCTATGGCTCTCTGGGTTTTTTTTCAGGCAAGGTCTCACTATAGCACAGGTTGGCCTCAAATTTGAAGTGATCCTCCTGCCTCAGCCTCCCAAGTGCTAGGATTACAGTTATATAACACCATGCCTTGGCACAGGGATCCCATTTATAAAGGTTTTTGTTTTTGGGGTTTTTTTTGAGACAGGGTCTTGCTATATATGTAGTTCAGGCTAGCTTTGAACTCTCAGTGATCCTCCTGCCTCAGCCTCCTGAGAGCTGTGATTATAGGTGTGCACCACCATGCCTGGAAGGGATCCCATTTAAACACAGATGTCTCAGTACTCTCTGGAGCCTTAGTCACTCTGAACCCAAACAGTCTGAGCTCAAGGGGAAATGGCTTGGGGTCTGTTCCCTAAGAAAGATGGCTGAGCTGGGTGTGGTGGTACATGCCTGTAATGTGAGCACTTGGGAGGCTGAGGGAGGAGGAACTTTGCAAGTTCAAGACCAGCCTGGGCTACAAAGTGAGCTCAAAGCTAGCCTGAACTGCACAGTGAGACTCTGTCTCGAAAAGACCAAAAAAAAAAAGAAGATGGCTGAATCTGCTTCTCAGCCATAAGGATGGTGCCCCAGGATGGTAGGAAGTGAATGGACACCCAGAGGCAGGACATGAAAGCAGCCAGGTTCAGAATCCAAGCAAAACCTTTATTGCCCAGCCCCCACTTCACTTCCCCAGGTAACTGCTTAATCTGAGATTTGGCGGATGATGAAAGGGCACCCTTTGTCCTCCGCTCTCGATGCACACCAAGTCCGCTCCAGCCTCTCTTGGCCCCACCAGCCAGCACTGGTTGGGTGAGGGCAGGAGGAGGGCTGGTACCAGGACGAGTGCCCCTCAGAACCTGTCGTTGGCTGCGTCCCCAGGGTCTAGCCTGGGGGTCCTGTTTTCAGTGTTCTGCCCCTCCACTGGTCCTCCCTTGTCTCATCTAATCCTGTAGAAGACAGACTCTCAGGCAGCTTTGACCTCCACACTGCAGTCCTATGGTTTTTCCATTCTTTGTGACTAGGCTCATTGGACATCGTGTCTCTGGAACTTCTATCACTGGCTGGCTGTGCCTTGGGTGTTTTAGTCCTGAGATCTGGTTGACCAGGCTCTGGGGCTCCCAACATCCCGTTCCAAATGATGCGGTCCTCTGACAGGCGCATTTCGTGTGGCCTAGCTGTTTGCAAGTCGGGCTTTTTATGGCATGGCTTTCTGGGAGACCTGTCCTCGGCATCTGGGCCCTCACAGAGTGCAGGCAGCTGTGTCCTGGCCTTTCCGAAACACGGGGTTGTAGGTCTGAGGGCCCTAGAGGTCTGGTCCTCCCTCCTCTGCTGCAAGGTCTGTCCTCTGTGGTCTGGCCTTTTGGTCCCCCAGTCCGCTCCGGCCTGGTCATCTGATGGTACAGGCAGCTGGGGCCCAGCCTTCCTGTGACATGGTTCCCTGCCTTTAGCCCCAGCACTGGTTCTGTTGGTAATGGTCAGACTTTCTGGGGACTTGCCGGGCTGTGATCTTCCTTTCTGACAGGAGTCATCTGGAAGGTCCAGCTCTCCAGTGGTCCTGTCTTCCAGCAGTGGGTTTGGTTGTGACCACACCTTTCCATAAGCCTGTCCTCCAGGGTCTGGGCACAGGCTATGCTCACCTCTGGTCTGGCCTGCTTCTGGGGACATCAGTGTGTGTTTGAGAATTAGGTACTGTTGAAGAGAAGAGAGACTGCGCGCTGCAGGCCCGAGCACAGCAGGAGGCCTCCCCCCAAACCCCCTAGAGCTCCCAGAGGGCATCTACCTCTTTACGGCTGTTGATGGCCTGCTGCAGCCACAGCAGCTCCATGGCCAAGTGGCTTCGGTGGTACTGCAGCTCCTGAAGCTGACGGCTGTGGGGCAGTCCCAGGCTTGTGGGCTCTTTGAGGAGGGAAGAAGAGGTTTTGAGAGCAAGACCCTTGCTGGCCACTCGTGTCCCTCCCAACCAGGCAGCGAGGAGGAAGGGATCGCAGCTTATCTAGCACGTTCCTTGAACTTCTCAGACAGGGAGGCTGAGGCCCAGAGAGGGTCAGGGGCTTGCCCTGATCTAGCCAGGGAAGTACCTGGGTTTTCCTCTTCGCTGGGGTGCCTGGTTTTTCTGCTGTGCTCAGCCTGCAGCCAGGAGCTGTCACCTCTGTAAAGAGCTCCTGGGTTTGCTGAGGTCTCTCCTGACTTCCTCAGTGCCGGGTCCTCCGGCTCTTTAGAGGGGACGCGGCTCCGCAGCTCCTGCTCTGGACTGGGTGCTCTCTCTCTTGCTCTCCAGGAGCAGTGGGATTTTGCCTTCGAAGAAATCACAGAAGCACGACAGCCCTGCGGGTAGAGCTCTAGGAACTGGGCACCGTGGTGCAGGGCACAGCTGGCAGGATTAAGGCATGGGGTGTGAGGAGGCAGTGCGCTGCCTCGTCCATTGACCGAGGTTGGTCGTCGTCAGAAGAGCGGGTTCTGCGTTCCCCGGGACCTCCTGCCCATGTCCTTCCCATCCCTTCTCCCCCGGAGTGTGTGATACCTTTGGGGGAAACCCGGGCCTGGGGATCCAGCCAGCACTCCACTGAAGCGTGCCCAGGTCTCCCTCGATCTCCTGTACAATCGACTCATACTCAGCTCGGAGGCTCTGAAATCGGCGTCGGACCAAGAAGCCCCGGACGCAGGCCTGATATGTGGAAAGATGGCCACAATCATTTAAGAAGGGCGCTCTTGGGTCGATCATCCCTAGAGCTGCGAGAGGTCACGGCCACGGGGAAAAGACAAGCAGCTCCGAGGTTTGTTGTTTAAAGAATGGGTCTCACTGTGTTGTTCAGGCTGACCTTGAACCCGCTTATGTAGCCTAGGCTGGCCTCGAGCCAACGGTGATCCTCCTGCCTCTGCCTCTCCAGTGTTGGGGTTATAGGTGGGTGCTACCACGTCCAGTGCTCTCCGGGAGTTTAAGGGCGGATTCTGAGCTGCACCTCCCCCTGGCTTACAGCCCTTCTGGCTCCACCCCGACACCCCAGGAGCGCTCAGGGAGGTCCCCGGGTGTCGCCGTTCTTCCGTGTGGTGGGGTGGGCCGGCACCTCCAGAGTTTGGCACGCGGGCAGGGGACTGACCGTCACAGCCTCATCTCGCTGGAAGGTCCCAGACCAAGACCCCCAGGCGCACTGCCTGCCTCCCCCCACCCCCACCCCCACCTCCCACGAACCTGCAGCACTGACACCTTCTGAAGAAGTTCCGACTCCATCAGGACACCAACCGGCCGCTATCGTGCGCCTGCGCAGTGAGTCACTAGCCGGCGCCCCTGTCGAGTTGCGCAGGCGCAGAATTCCGCCCTCCGACTCCACTGCAACCGTCTTCTAGCGAGGGTCGGGTGTCCTCACGGCCCGGCGCCTCGCCGCTCAGACTCCTCCTAGAACAGCTGGGCGTGTCCCAGTCCTGCCCGGGGGGAGCCTCCAAACCAACTGTGTGGCTCAACGGTGTCTGGGGGGCGGGAGACGCAAGGAGGGCAAGGAGCACACGGAGCCGCTTTTTTTTTTTTTTAATTCCACCCAATGCCCCCCTCCCCATAGCACCTGGGGGCTGTGGAATACCCTCCCGAGTCCATAAAAAGTCACAGTTTGAAAGGAGTGAGAGAGGCAGTCTGGGCTTGCGTCAACGTCTAGGCAGCTGACTGCTCCTCAGGCTCAGCGTTCTCCGCCAGGTGCAGTTTCTGTCTGCGCCAGTCAAGGATGGTGAAGCTTTAGATCCCAGCCCTTCCGGACACCGCTCTCCCCACCCCGCACAGGCTTAGTTTCCTAGCCGTGTGGAAGTTTGTCCACAGGCTGACACTGCAATCCTTACCCGTCGTTTTTGTGCGTGCGGTGTTTCGATGGACCCTTGGGGCTCAGGCCAGCCAAGTTCTTGATCGACCACTGAGCTGCACCCCGTCTACTCTGCCTGCCCTTTTTCTTTTTTCTTTTTTCTTTTTTCTTTTCTCTCTCTCTCTCTCTTTCTCTCTCTCCTCCCTCCCTCCCTCCTTTCCTTTCTTTCGTTCTTCTCTCTGTCTCCCTCCCTCTTTCTCTCTCTGTCTCCTTTCTTTCTTGGCAGGGTCTCACTATGTAGTGCAGGCTGGCCTTGATCTCATGGCAATCCTCCTGCCTCAGCCTCCCAAGTGCTGGGATTACACCTGTGCTGTTTCTCTTTTCATCCAGAGAATGTGGGTCAGATGAGCTAGTGGACCTGTGGTTGCTGTGTGTGGCACAGGATGTAGATGAGGATCTATTTTACATTAGTAAAAGCAGTTGCTCAATGCTGAAAAGGTAGGAGAACGTTAGATAACCTTTGCCAGGGATTGCTATCAGCTAAAGTACTTGCATCTAGTTTGCTTGTGGTTGTTTGAGATTTTGATCAGCAGGTAAAACATATTCCTCACACCCGCCCGCCCCCAAATATGGTGAAATTCCCTCCATGTCCCTCCAGCCTCCTGGGTCAGTGGGCGCTTTGTGAGCTCTCAACATCCACAGTCTGTAGTTTCTTCTTTCTGCGGTACTGGGGATTGAACTCAGGACCCTGTGCTTGCCAGGCTGGCGCTTATTCCACTGAGCTACATCCCCAGCCCTGTGAACAGTTCTGAACCAGGAAGATGGCAAAGGGTGGGGTTGCTGGTTAAGGATGAGGACCCTGGAGGGGAGTGGGGAGGAAGAAACTGACCTTGTCCCATCTCTCATCCCTCTGTCCTCCGAAACACTGTCAGTTCCTTCAAAAGGATACATAGAATTACTAAGATCTTCAAGCTGTCAACAGAAAGGAAGGGAGGTTTCTGTCAGTGGGGGGACCAGACTGAACTCCCTGTGCTCTGGGGACCTTCTGTTATGGATTGAGGGGTTCACAGCTTTTGAATGCATGCACACCCTCCTTTTCAGCAGAGGCCAAGAATGGCTTTGGGAAAATGTATTTCCTCCCATCCCAGGTTCCCCCAGGAGCCAAATCACCCAGCTGCATGACCCACATTGCTAAGCAGCTGGTCCAGGTTGCGGTCAGCCATGGTCTTTTTCTGCTCCTCTGGCAGCCCCTCAGTGACCCCGCCGTCCTCTTCCCCGTCCTCCTCCTCCCTGCACACATCCAGGCTGAAGTGCAGCCGGGCCAGCTTCTCCTGCATCTCTCGCACGCGCTCCAGCTGCTCGAAGGAGCATTCCTTTCCTGGACAATGTCTGTCTGAGCCTTGGGATGGGGCCCAGGCCCAGGGTCCAGAAACCAGGTAATTCAGTTCCACCCAAGGCCCTCTCTGCCCAGCCCCAAAGACTCACCAAAGGCCTGGAGCTTGCCGCAGTGGAAGTCATTGAGCAGGTTCAGCAGCCCTCCCTCCATCTCATAGACATCAGTCACCTCTGTCAGGAAGGAGTGCTGCAGGGGCGTGCCCGCAGGGCCAGCCCCGCCTCCGGCCAGCACGGGGCGACATTTCTCCTTGCCTACTCTGGACAGGAGGATGGACATGACCAGGGTCACAGCGTGGCAGGGCAGCCAGGCACTCCCGGATCTCTCTTTTTTTGAGACAGGGTCCCACTACACAGTTCAGGCTGGCCTTGAACTCACTTTGTAGCCCAGGCTGGTCTCAAACGATCCTGCTGGGATTATAGCAGTGTGCCAGCATGCCCAGCTCACTCCTGGATCTCTGGTACCATCTGTCTATACACTAATTCATCCGCCCATCTACTCAGCAACACAAATTGGTGTTTGTTCGCCTGGCCCTGTGCTGGAGACCACGGTGATGAGGGAGGGGAGGGAGTGAGAGGAGCAGAGGGCTAAGAGATATAAAGAAGTCTTTCCACTAATGACAGCCAAAGCCACGCCTGCAAGAGGGTTCCCGAGTACAGGGTCTCGCTATATAGCCCAGGCCAGCCTCGAACTTGGTGCTCAGCCTCCTGCCTCAGCCTCCCAAGTGCTGGGGTTACAGGTGTGGACCACCACGCCTGGTGGGCGCTTGAGTTTCTGAGAGGCGCACGTGTCCTCCTCTGATTCTGGATGGATCACTCGTCTTCCTTAATGGTCCGTGAACTTGGGGATAATTATTCCTTTATTACCACCAAAGCTGTCCCACACACCCCCATCTTCCTGTTTCTGTTCTGAAACCTTTTGAATTTTCCATTTCCTCAGGATACACGGAAGTCCTTGCCGGTGTGGCCTTCCTTCCTTCCTTTCCAGCTGTATTTCCTACGTTCTCATCCCCAGCTAAGTTTCAGCTACACGCCTGTGGCTGTCTCCAGCCCCGCCTTTAGGGAGATGGCGCACAAAGCCACAGGGAACATTCAGAAAAAGGGTTTGAACCACTGGAGAAAAACACATTTGGTGGGAACACGCACAGACATATTATAGAGTTAGATGCAAAATCCCAATCGTTAAAAAGGCTGGGGATATAGCTCAGTGGAATAAGCGCCTGCCTAGCAAGCGCAGGGTCCTGAGTTCAATCCCCAGTACCGCCAAAAACAAAAACAACAAAAACAAACAAAAAAAAACCCAATCGTTAAAAAGAATTCAGCAGAGAATTCAAATTGTATACCCAGATACCCTCCAACTAGTTCTTGTTCACTCACATGTCACGGCCCCCAACTCCCACCCTAGAATATTCTGGCCTCTCCAGGGTGTCCAGCAGCCTCCTCTGGCTTTCAGTCCCTGGCAATTTGCTCACTTCCTCCTGCAAGGCACAGCCTCGCACTGTTCAATCCCAGCGCCCCGCCCCGCCGGGCCTTCAGCAATGCACTGGCTCTGAGTCACCTCAGTGTACAGGGGCCAGCCGGGGCCAGCACCAGGGAAGGCGTCAATTATTGCTTAGCAATGGCAGGCCCGCCCATTGCCTTCTTCCCCACAGTGCTGGACCGGAGGCTAGAGCCCCTCCTCCTGTCCCACTTCCCTCCTTTACGCACCTCTTGAACTTGGCCCGCTGCTTGGGGGATGGCAGATGAGGTGGCCCCAGCGCCAAGGGGCCACTGTGACTTGTGGGCACTGGGGCCCTGCGAAGTGTGCTTGGCGCCCGGGCCGGCTGGGCCAGGCGGGGCCTGGGACCCCTTTTCTTCTTATCATCCATTGGGTGCTGGCTGAGCCTCAGGCCTGGGAAAGAATCAACCCCGCTAAGATAGGGCTGAAGTCATCCCTTTGCCCAGCAACGCCTGAGAACCACAAAGGGCCCTCTGCGCTTCTCACAAACGTCCGAGCCAGGTGCCAGTGCCGGCTGCAAGGTGCATGGGTGCGCATATGTCGGCCCTTCCCAGGCCGGCCCTGTCTCCTTCTGGCTGAAAGAACTAGATCAGACGGGGTTGTCCTTGTCCTGGTGCTGCCGGGATTCCTGGCCCTGTGGCTGAAAGGGTGGGGGTGGGGAGGAAATGGAGGCGCGGCAGGGTGGATATGAGCCGGCAGGGCCAGATAGGATTAAGGGTGTCTTCACTAGGTCTCACTGGCACATGCTGACCAATCTATGGGCATGACAACCAGGTGAGAGAGGGGCTCTGGGAAGGTCTCAATGTCGGGCAGTGGCCACCATGGTGTTTTCGCAGGAGGAGCCAGGCTACCCAGGGCAGGGCTCCCCTTTCCTCTTGCATTGCTCTGCTACTTTACTCCGAACTACAAATGCCAGGGACTCCCAGAAGTTCCCTGGCACAGCTCCTAGCCATTTGCTCTTGCCAGTGAGAAAGTCCCTGGGGTGGGTGGTCAGGCAGCCGGCAGGGTGGGCCTCCAACAATGGCTGCACGCCCGTGGCTGGCACTGCTTAGCTGGCTCCAGGGCAGCCCTGCCACCTAGGCCTCTGGTCTGCTGGGGTCCTCTCTCGGGGGTCTTACTTCAGAGTGCTGCCACCAACCCGGACCCCAGGCTCGGGGATGGGGACAGCACCGAGGTGGCTGGTGCTGTACAGCTTAGGACCATGGTGAAGGGAGACGGGTGCATCTTTGCCTCTCCTCGCAGCAGTGTGGCCCCACAAGGCGCTTGACATAATTGGAGCAAGAGCTGTGGCTCGCCAGGAAAGCTGAAGTAAGGGACCTGTCTCCCCGCTCAGCTCCGAAGCGCGCATGGAAAGCATCTCCGAAAGGGCACGCAGCGAGTCAACCCGTCCCCTCCCGCCTGCACTTTGTCAGGGGCGGCTGACCTGGAGGTCTGGGGTCCCGAGTGATGCCGAAGCCTCGCTGCAATTCCTCGGCCTCCGCGCGGTCCTCCCAGTACTCGAGAGGGCGGCAGCTGGCTGGCGGGAGGGGATTTGCATTTAAAGAGAAAGTGGCCGCCTTCGGCCGGGGATAGACCGAGAGGGGGGGCTCCCCTTGTTCCTCATTCTCCCCACTCTCACTGCGGTGACTGTTGGAGGAGTGGTACGATTTAGAAAATTCTTTCCCTTCTTGGTTAGTTTGGGAGGGAAAGCAAAGTCCTTACAAAATGGAGGTGGCTTTGTCAGGAGAAGGAGAGGGGAGGGCGACGGCAAGGAGGAGGGGAGAGCGAGGCGAAGTAGAGAAGCAGAACGTTGCAGTACGTAAGAGGCAGCAGGAAAAGGCAAGGGAGGACACCCACGTACTGGGCCTTTGCAGGTTTACCTGTTGGACTAATTTTTCATTTTTATTAGTGCGTGTTTGCAGTACATGATTACACTCACTCTGGTGAGCTGGTACATGTACATAATACACTTAATTCATTTCATGCCCCCAGGCATTGCATATAAAAATCCTGAAGTGGGCCGGGGATATAGTTCAGTAGCATAAGCGCCTGCCTGGCAAGCACAAGGCCCTGAGTTCAATTTTGGCTGGCGCACGCGCGCGCACGCACACACACACACACACACACACACACACACACACACACACACGGGGCTTGGTTGTCATTTTCATTTTACTGCAAGTCATTCCAGGACAATACCACTGTCACCAGCCACACAGACACCATAGCTGGTAGGTGCTGGGTCTCCAGCAGCCAGGAGGGAAACCCGAGTCCCAGGGAGGAGGCTGACCCCAGTGCACAGTACTGCGTGGGGTGTCTGATCTGTGCCGCAGCTATTTAAAGACTTGACAGAGGCTCGCAGCTCATGTCCCCAGAGCAGCAGCTGATGCCACAGGAGAGAGGCTCATTCTCGGCCAGGCTGCCCAGCACGCTCAAATTAACTGTCCCAGTGCAAAGCACACAGCCATCCTGAGCACCTCCACCACACCCTGGGCTTGAGCACTTCCCATCCTGGCTCTCGGCTGAGTTGGGGAGTGGCACTGCTTCTGCAGTGGGTGCAAGGCTCTTTCCCAGATATTTCCACCCTCCACAATGCTTGAGAAGGGCAGACATTAGTTCAGGACTTTTTCAAGGGAGGGACAACAGAGACGTTCCTGTCCTTCCTGACCAGAGCTGCGACCTTGGGGCCAAGGCTCCTGGGGAAGCAGCGGCAGGTCTCGAACGCTGGGCTTCCCACCTGTAGTTGCCTCCCCTGGGACAGAAGCTTTCTATTCTCAAAGCTGCTTTGCATGCAAGTTTCAGGAATTGGGGTGGTATCCCCTCACCCCTTCCAGGAGTTCCTTGACAAGAACCAAGGTGGCCAGCACATCCATCAAGACCCCGGCTGGAAGGGGCAGAGGATCTGCCAGACTACCCCACGTAGCAGGTGGACACAGCTATTTGCACGGTTGGAGTGAAAGTCACTTGTCTTGCCTCTGGCATTCGTTAGGCCTTCACATGTCCCATCTTTTATGTGTAACTGGGGCCCCAGAGGGAACAAGGTGCTGGAAGAGGCCATCAGTAGTTTGTCTCCCATATGAAGAAGGCTCAGCTTAATTCCCAGTAACAAGAGCAAGAAACTTGAACTGACAGTGTGGTCTTATCAAGATACCTAAAACCAGGCCAGCATGTTGGTGCACACCTGTAATCCCAGCACTCGGGAGGCTGAGGAAGGAGGACTGTTGTGTGTTCAAGACCAGCCTGGGCTACAAAGTAGGCTCAATGCCAGTCTGACCTACATGGTGAAACCCTGTCTCAAAAAGACCAAAAAAAAAAAAAAAAAGGTAAAACCAAACAAACTAAAAAGATGAGAGATTAGAACAGAAGCATGTAAGGCAACAGACTCTTTATTTAACGTGGTTTAAAATACATCAATATCAAGTCCCTGGCTGTTGTGAATACCAAAAGGGGAAAGGGAGCTGTCAGCACAACTTTTAAACAAGTTTGGGTGGCCAGGTGGGGCCATGAGGAAAGCAGTTACAGGGACAGAGGCAGCCCTCTCCCCCAGGCAGGTGCCTGGCTATCCTGGGTGACCACCTCTGTGCTGTGCAGGGCGGGAGGGCTGTAGCAGCAGCTTGGCAGGCCTCAGCCTCTCCGCAGGTGCCACCAGGGCAGCCCTGTTGGCCTCTTGGTCAACCCTCGGTAGGGCCACCATGATGGGGATGGAGGGATAAATTACTTTACAGAAGTAACATTCTTATAGAAAGTGCCTGAGCTCAGCCCATGGTCGAAAAACTTTAGGAAAACAAATGGCAAATAAAAAAGTGCTGCTGACACCTCTAGGAATCTGTGCAGAAGCTCAGCTAGACAAGGTCCTGAACAGTTACTGTTAGCAGAGCTAGGGCTTTGGGCTCTGAGCCTAACTGTGGTCCCTGGAGGAAAAGTTAACAATCTAAGAAACCAACACAGCTCTTGGTCCTAAAACTGAGGTCATGTGCACAAGACTCACCTGGGTGAGCAAGAGACTGGCTCTCACTCAGACACAGGCCACTCCCCTTGTTTCTAGCCAGGGTGGGCAGCACCTGAGCTGCCTTTGGAAAGCACAGCAAGCAGAGCAGCTGTAGTGACTGGTGAGATTTGGTCAACAGAATGGAAGAGAAAGAAAGAGACTGCCATGAACAGTCCGGCATGGGGGCCTCAAATTGGATGGAGCCAAGAGCCAATGTTCTACCTGGCATGGGGCTCACATTCCTGCTACAGGGAGCCCAGCGGGGGCCACTGCACACTGCGCTTCCCACCCTATCACCCTGGGATCAACAGTTCCAGCCCCCCAAGGGCTTTAAGAGGTAGCTGAAGTGAGGCAAGCAATTACATGGGCCACTGTAGCCTTTCCACTTTCTCCAAGGGGGCAAGCAGATCTCTTTCTGATGCCTCCACAGCCTGACAAACCCTCTGTGGTGCTGGTTTTTGTTTTTCAGCCAGCACACGGCTGGGGGAGGCCTTACTGAGGCAGAACAGAAGGGACGGTTCCAAGGGACTTCAAAGTGGGGAAGACAATGATCTTGCAAAGATCCCCATAGGAGAGCAGCTCTAGCCAGCGGTGGCAAAGAGGTCTCAACACTCACACTGTTGCTGAGCATCTGAAGTCCCCCTAGCTCAGCAGAACCCTGCTTTCAAGACTCATGCTACTGCCCCAGAAAACTGCGCTGTCCAAACAGTGACTAACACCCTTCCAGGGGGACAACAGGGGCTTTTAGCACAGAGCTGCTACACACAGCACATAGTAATCATGTCCTGGGTCAGGTAGGAGGACAGAAAGGACCACCTGCAGCCTTTTTGTGCATTTCCTGGGCTCAGTCTATTGCAGAATTCCATTCTGTCAAGGTAACAGCTGGAGGCTCCCACACAGGAAGTAGAATTCCAAGGAGGGCTCTTATTTCTTGGGCAAGGTGAAGACATGTCCACTGGGGCAAACCTGAAGGACTGCACATTGGGGTTGGGAGTGGGGGTGCAGGAAGCAGAAAAAGAACCACAAAGCCAAGGGGGGAGCAGGACCCAGAGCCCAGCAACTGCTGCACGGAGATGGTGGTGACGGGAATCTATGGTGGCCTCCCAGGGCTGAAACTCGCAGGCAAGCTCATGGCAAAGCCATCAGAAGCCCTTTCCTTTCTCTTAAATAATCTGCTCTTCCCTTTCAAAGAGGAAACCTCAGCACCGACATGGCTACGGAGCCAGGCGGGACGGTGAGGGCAGGACACTGGAGGCCAGGTGCCCAGGACCACTACTCCAAGGTTCCTTTTCCTCAGAAAATCCTTGCATGAACTGTCACGTGCAAAACAAAATGCCTTCAGAAAGAATCCTTTGGATGATCTCTTGCCAATTATTTATGCAGGCTAGAGAGGCACCTGTGAATGGTAAGGCTACTGAGAAGCAACACTGGCCTGGTCCTTGCACTACAGGAGGGCAAGGGAAACAGTGCCCAGGGCCGTCCGACCAGCACATCATCCCACAGTGACACATTCCCCCAGTCCCCTGCCCTACGCCGAGTGCCACGCGCCGAGTGCCACGCGCAGGCTCTGCAGAGGGACAGTGTTCCCAAGCTGAGAAGCAGTGACACCTCTGAGAGAGCTAGAGAAGCCCCAGCTGCCCAAGCCCTGCTCACCGCAGAACGCAATCCAGGACTGAGTGTATTACTTGTCATAAGCTTTGAAGGGCTGGGAAGGGTCTGAGCCTCAAATTGGGCAAGAAATGCTCAAGTCACTTGCCTTGCTAGCTCACTGGGATGGCAGCTACAGATGACATCTCCTCCTTAAGACTCTTCAGCTTAGAGGAGCACTGACTTCATCTGTATATCCACCTTCAATGCAAGCCCCTGTACACTTAAGAGATGTAAATGCACAAGGCCTTGCACATATGCTGTATGTAAAATTGACCCACAGAATCCAAAATTGCAAAGTGGCAGAGGCCTATCAGGTCAGAACACCCTGATTTCAGCACTGGCTGTTTGGTGTGGGAGCCTTGCATGGGCCAGGGCTGGCTGGGTGCTGCTCCCTTCCCAGCATGCCTCAAGCACCAGGCTCTCTATGTGGTAGCAGAAGTGGGCTCCTGAGGCCCTATTGTTTCTGTGCTTGGTGTTTCTGGGCAGCCAGGCACTTCGGTGGCCTTTGAGGAGCTGGGTGCTTGAGCCCCAGGCCCCTCACTGCCCTGCTCCTTAGCTGCAGGGGCAGCCTCTGGCCTCCGCTCAGGACCACTGTCAGTGAAGGGACCCTGTCCACCAGCACTCAGGTCCTGTACCCTCTTGTTCAGGTCATTGCGCTCTGTCTGTAGTGCCCGGCACAGCTTCTCCAGCCGCTGGATTTTCACCTGCAGGCCCTCCAGCTCTTTATCCCGCAGAGTTTTCTAGGGAGAGAAATGGGGTCTTCAGGGCCGTCCCAGGAGGTCTTCCACTCAACACCCTCACTTGGTGGGAGACACTTACCTCAACAAGGCTGGCAGCAGCCTAGAGTCAAAACCTGGCCCCTCTTAGCAAACAACCCTGGTTTATCTGGGGGCAGCACAGTACAGAGATGGGCATGGCCTGGAGCTCACACAATGTATCCCTCTAGTCATTTAGCAGGCAATACTGGCCAAACATGAGGCTTTTGAGTCTATCTCATTTGAAAAACAGGGTTAACCACACCAACCACAAGTGTCAAGAGAAGGTCCACTGAACCAGCGTATTTAAACATTCAGCGAGCCTGTAGCTGTTGCTCCACCAGCATTAGTTTCTTTCTTTTATATCACAAGCCATGAAATGACAAATTATTGGGTTGCCCTATATGCAAACCTCATGCATCATCAGCACCCCAGTTTTTTGGCTCCTTCAGCCCTTTCTTCCATTTTCTCCCTGGGTTCCATGCAGACTACCATGGGGCTTCCACCTCCCACAGGCAAACTTCTAATATCACCTCTGGAGTTGGACACCGATGCATGCACATCCTAGGTGTACCTCATGTAAGCACCATCACTGACTGTTAGAAAGGAGAAAGGACCCAATACATAGCAATGGTGCTCTCCCTGGCCCGCGCTTGTCACCTTCTACCCACCTCCTCAGCCATCTCAAGTAAGGCCTTGTTGCTGCTTTCCCACCGGGACCGATACATGGTGGTTTCTTTTTCCAGTTTCTTGATCTTCTTAGTCATCTGGGTTACATGGCAGATGGAAGGGGATGGTCAGAGCTGAGCTGTCCATGCATCTGTGTCTTTTGCATCTGTGTCTCCCAAATCTGTGCAACTCTGCCACTGGCAGGTCTCAGCTTAAATGTCTACCACTTGGGCTACGAGTAGAGCTCAGTGGCAGAGTATGTGCTCAGCATGGAGAAGGCCCTGACTTTGACTCCCAACACCAACGAAAATGACCAGACTACCCCTTATCCAGGGAAAAGGGTAGGTCCCTCTTAACAGACCCTTTTTTATGGCAATACACTTTCTGTGAACTATTTCCTGCGAGGCACCATAGGTTAGCTCTCAGGAAGCAGACCCCACATTCAGTTCCGAATGTGCTCCAGCAGCCATACGCAGCTTAGATCATCGGTACCTTTTCCATCTCCTGTTTGAATGTGGTGAATACCTCGCTGCTTTTGGAAAGTGTGTTCTGAAATTCTTCAAACTTCTCTGTGTACAGGGCGAGCTGTGGTAGACAGAATTCCACACGTAAGACTGGGCTTCTCTGGAAGGCACTTCTCTGGTCAATACATTGACCTTTCCTTGGCCTTTTTACACAACAATTCTATGGCGATACCACTTTTGGAAAAACTTTTTTTTTTGACAGGGTCTTGCTATGCAGTCCAGGCTGGCCTTGAACTTGTGGGGATCCTCCTGCCTCAGCCTCCCAAGTGCTGGCATTATAGGCATGAGCCACCCTACCTGGCCAGAAAAACATGTATTTGGAAGAATACAACCTTAAGTTTTATCTTCCTTAGAATGAGGCCCAGTGAAGGAAACTTGGGAGGCCCAGGGTCAGTTCCACACCATCTTACCTGCTGTTTCAGGTGGGTCTCTTGCTGCTTCATCAGCTCACACATCCTCTGGGATTCCACTGCCTCTTTCAGGAGCTATTTTCAAGACATGACCCCAGACTGTCAGAACCCTAGGGACTATGTTTGGTCTTCTTTAACCACAAGCACTGGACCCACTGTGGCTGCCTGTTCTCAGACTGCTACCTGGGCAAGCAGTGACTGGCTGGGCCAGACAGCAACCATTTCATCCATACGAGGTCAACTCTAAACCAAGCTAGAACCCAGCCCACATTCTCACACTCCCAACCCTAGCCCTGGGGCCTGAGCCTCACAAAGTCCTTCTCCCGCTGGTGCCGTTCCTCTGCCTCCTTCAGCATCTCCTGAGCCTGCTGGAGCTTGGCATCCACTAGCTGCTGCTGTAGGTCCTTGTGTTTGAAGACTTTGTCAATATGCTGCAGGAAAGATGGTGGGGAAGGTCTGTTTGTCAGGAGCTCCCTTTCTCAGGGATGCCTAGTACTGCAGGGAGGTCTCAACTACGAAGACCAGGCCACCTCACCCAGCCCATCTTGATTAGATGTGCTGGGCTCCCTCATGTACCACAGGGTGTGGGTCCTATGTCCCTGGAAGGTCAACTTTCTAACCTCACATGTTTTTCTCCCAGTGAATCAGACCTGGATAAGCACCAAGATATATGGATGGAATTAGCTGCCAGGAACAAGCAATAAACACACTCAAACCTCTGACCCAGACTAAGTACCTCAAGGGGCTGGCATGCCTTACTTTTACAGCCCAGCTCCTGAGTGAGGAGGGGCAAACCCACTCCTGCAGACAGCCTGGCTTAGTTGGCAGAGATGTGCTGCATCTATCTCTAAGTGAAAATTTGGTATGTGCTAGAAATGGCTGTCTGGACTATTAGAGGAGTATTAGGGACCTAGATCAGGTGAGACGGCTAAGGTGATGGACTGAAGTGCTACTTCAAAGACAGATTCCTGGACTTAAGGAAATAAATACGGAGTATAGGGAATCTGTTTTTTTTTTTTTGGATGGAGAAGGGATGGTATCTTGAAGACAGATCCAGTCACCGATGACCTAAGGTTCGGAGGCTCAGAGGTAGCAGGTGGCAGCACCGACCCTAAGGAGGACTCTAAGAAACCACAGCGCCTAGTAGTAGTTCCACACCTCCTCTTCCTCCACAGGTAGCACCAAGTCCTTTTCGCGTTCAGTGAAGCGGGAGGGGAAAGAAAAAGAAAGGGCGAGGAGGGGAAGGGGCCTTCAGATTCTTGGAATTAGTGAATCACATTAATGGTCAGAAAGTCTTTATGTCTTTGTGCTGAGAGGCAAGAACCAAACCAGTTCTTCCCAAACCATATGTATCATATGTTGGGGATATAGCTCAGTGGTGTAAGTGCCTGCCTGGCAAGTGCAAGGTCCTGAGTTTGATTCCCAGTACCAAAAACAAAAACACGCAACTTTGTTCCCAAAAGATGAACAGGAAAGGGTGGCCAGGGAACCCCTTTTAGGCTGCACATGATCACCGTACTGGCCTATGAGCTCAAGAGGCAGTCTTGCCTATCTCACACTGGCTGTAGGAAAGGAGCTGGTTCAAGCGGGTTGTCTGTCAGCCCTGTGAAGTACCTGTATGTGTCACTTCTCATGAGAAGGAAAACTGGCCCAGAACATCCAACTAACAGGGGATTCAAAGATTTACGTGCTTGGGTTAGAAGCCAATGCTTGCTAAGGTGGTGACACCCTGTTCTTTCAAGTGTTAGGAGCAGCCAGCACTCAACGAACACAGGTTTAGCTCCTCCCCTATAGTGTTTTTCTTTGAGACAGGGTCTTGCCAAGTAGTGCAGGCTGTTCTTGAACTCATGGCACTCCTCCTGCCTCAGTCTCCAAAGTGCTAGGATTATAGGCATGTGCCACCATGTCTGGCTTCTTCTAATTAAGAAAAAAAAAAAAGGGCAGGTGTGGTGTCATACACCTGTAATTCCAGCACTTCGAAGGCTGAGGCAGGAAGACTGCTCTGAGTTCGAGGCCCACCTGGGATACAAAGTGAGCTCAAGGCCAGCCTGAACAGCACAGTGAAACTGTATCAAAAAGGCAAATAAATATTTTTAAAAAATGGTACTGGCAATGTACTTCTCTAGCCATGCTCGAGAAGTGCTCTACCATTGCAGTACATCCCCAGCCCTTTAGAAATGTTTTTTGAAAGAGGGCCTTGCTCAATTGCCCAGTCTGGCACTGAACTTCAGTCCTCTTGCCTTAGCCTCCTGAGTATCTGGGACTATAAGTGTGCCTCACCATGCCTCATTTGTAATTCCAAGTTCTATAAAAGTCATATGCTAGCAACCAAACCTCACCTGTACCACTGTGAAACTATCTGTAGTACAGGTGAGTATGCAGAAATTCCACTACCTAATAAATTGTGTCTCATTTGGAGGTGCTCCCCAAGACCCTGCTGGGGATGCCAAGTAATACATAGTATTACATACCACCATTCTTTTTTTTGAGTCAGGGTCTGGTGATGCAGTTCAGGCTGCCTTGAGCATTGAGCTCAAGCTCATGTGTAGCCCAGGCTGGCCTAGAACTTGGCAACGATCCTCCTGCCTCAGCCTCCCGAGTGCTGGGATTACAGGCCTGCACCACCCTACCCGGCTACTGTTCCTTATTTGTGAGACAGTATTAGACTCTTTTCAAGGAGAAGCAGGATGAAGCCAGCAGAGTACTTTGCAGACGTCCAGCACACACCCAGAGCAACACAATCTGCGGGTCACAACCTGCCTGCAGGAACCTCACCTCCTCACGCAGCTCATACTGCTCGATTAGCTTCTTGAGCCTCTCGGCCAGCTCCATGTTCTCCTGGCGCAGCTTGGAGTTGCGCTCGTTGTGCTGTTCCATCTGCAGCTGAATGTCATTCAGTGTCACCTGGAAGTGTGAGGTCACCTCCTTGCGCTTCTCCTCCTCCTCCCGGGCCCGCTGTACGCCTTCTTCCTGGGCAAAGAAGCCAGCCCAGCACCATCATCCACTGTTCCCCAGCCAGCTGCACAAGGCTCTCCCAACTAGTCCACAGGTGGTCTCTGTCAACAGCCCTCCCTGTTCCCAAAGTGAGGAGTAGCCAGGCTCCAGGGTGTCATGCAACAGGGCTTGCTAATGTACCCCCTGTTAATCAGGTGACATCCTGTGAAATTCTGTTCCTAGAAAAATGCAGGCACATATGTTAAGTACCATTCTGAAGCATCTTAGATCATGGAGTCTATTCTTCCAGATTTCAGATGAAGTGTCCTGCTCTGATGTGGTTTTGCTTTCTTTTCTCCCTACAGACCAGGTTGTTAAAATTTAGTAATACCAGGACTGTGCAAAATTAGGCATTCAGACATTGTTGGGTGACTTTTTTTTTTGTACCAGGAATTGAACTCTCATCCTTGGCAGGTGCTTGTACCACTGAGCTATATCCCCAGCCCAATCAGACATTGCTGGGACAAGAACTCTTGAAAGGCAATCTGAGCTGGGCGTGGTAGTGCACGCCTGTAACCCCAGCATTTGGGAGGCTGAGGCAGGAGGATTGTTGTGAGGGTTTTTTTGTCTTTTTGAGACACTTTGTAGTCCAGGCTAAGCTGGAACGTGCAACAATCCTCCTGCCTCAGCCTCCCGAGTGCTGGGATTACAGGCGTGCGCCACTACGCCTGGCTGTTTATTGTGAGTTTGAGACTCAAAAAGACAAATAAAAAAGAAAGAAAGGCAATCTGGAAGAATCTATTAATACTTAGAATTTGCATACTCTTTGACCCCGCTGTTTGACTTCTGAGATTTACCTTAGAGATAAACTGGCCAGGGAGACGTATACCAAAAATTTTTACTGCAGTTCTATATGTAACAGTGAAAACTTGCAAACAACTCCAAAATATAATGTCTTAACTAGGACACAGGAAGTACAACATATCCACCCAACAAAGGTGTTTAGAGTGACATAGCCCTATATGGAATGCAAAGAAAAAATAAAGTATTAAATAGTGAAAAAGGAATAGGATATGAACAGTACAGATACTGTAATTTTGTTTAAAAACTTGTATGTAAAACTAATATTTCTTATGCTTTCAAAGATAAATATTAACTAAAAATAAGCAAAACAAAATATGTATGTCCACAGACTCAAATATTATATGAAATGTGTAACTCTGTAAAGGTATGTTCATGAAAAACCATCTGGAAATCATGGCGGGGACCAGGCTTTAACCACAGACTGACCTCAGCCTGTGAGAGGCGTAACAGGTGAAGAATCCAGGTTCCTGACTAATCTCTGGGACGAGGACTAGGTATCTGCTTACCGGGTACTATCGTCTCGATATTTATTTAGCAGTACTGGGGACTGAACCCAGGGCCTTCACAGTGACATTCCCCAGAGTTTTTTATTCATTATTTTGAGACAGGTTCTCACTAAACTGTTAAGACTGCCTAGGCTGGGCTTGAACTTGTGATCCTCCTGCCTGAGCCTCCCAGAGTACTGTGTTAGGTGTGCACTACTACTTCCGGCTTACAGTTTAGATCTTAAATGTACCACAAAAATTTATATAATAAAGATTTGGCACTTAGCATAGCACTACTGGGAGGTGGTGGGACATTTGAGAGGTGGAACTTAGATGTTTTTATGAATAATTAAAGGTGTATCCTTGAAGGGGGCCATGGCACTCTGTTCTCTTCCTGGCCCTTTCAGTTCCCAGCCATGGGATGAATGGTTTTGTTCTCGTACATGCTCCCACCGTGACATTGGCTGTCCCAATCTACAGGCCTAAAAATATGGGTGTATGCCAGTATGAGCTGGAACCTCCAGAAGGACAGAATAAACATTCTTTCCTTATAAGCTAAGTATTTCAGGTATTTGTTATGCAGTGGGAAAACTAACACCAGGGACCGCTACTTAAAGGAGAAGCAGCGAGGCCACTGCATTTAAGTAAGGTGCCTAGGGCTGGGGATATAGCTCAGTGGAATAAGCACCTGCCTAGTAAGTGCAGGGTCCTGAGTTCGGTCCCCAGTACTGCCAAAAAAAAAAAAAAAAAAAAAAAAAAAAAAAAAGTAAGGTGCCTTTGGCGCCTTTGTCTTTACCTTATCTAACACAAGAACATATCAAATGTGTCCAGCAGTGTCTCCAAGTCAGGGCATTATTGGGGAATGTAGTTCTACACTGAGAAGCCCCGTGATGTCTAAGGGAAATCAGAGCTGCTCCTGGCCCTGGGCCTACCTTGAGGGAGCGGTTGTGCCGCTGCAGCTCACGGCACAGGCTCTCCAGCTTGCTGCGGGCCAGGATCGCCTTGCTGTGCTCCCCACGCAGGTGGTCCTTCTCCTGTACCAGCTGGCTCTGCTTCTTCTGCAGGAGCTTCATCTGTTTCTGCGAAGTCCGGTGCTCCTCAAGCTGGAGACAGAGAGGGCAGTGAGTGCTTGGGAAGCCCCGTGTGGAGGTCCTGTATAGCCCTAGGCCTTTCCCTTTTTCTTTTTTTTTTTTGCGGTACTGGGGATCGAACTCAGGACCCTGCGCTTGCTAGGCAAGCGCTTATTCCACTGAGCTATATCCCCAGCCCCCAGGCCTTTCCCTTGACTCCAGCTGAAGCAGCTTAGGCCTCAAGCACTCTCACAAGCTGACAGTGCTAACTTGTTACTTTCTCCATCATGATTCCTATTCTCATTCTTGACTATTTTAACAAATTAATTTAAAAAAATTTCTTTGAGATAGGTCTCACTCTGTAGCCCAGGCTGGCCTCGAACTTGTGATTTTCCTGCCTCAGCCTCCTGAGTGCTGGGATTACAGGAGTGCACCACCACGCTCAGCTTGTTGGCTGTTTTGTTTTTGTTTGGTTTTTTGAGACAGGGTCTTGATGTCCTGGCTGTTTTAATATTGATGGACAATCAACTCCTTACTCTTCTTCTTCTTTTTTTGGCGGTACCGAGGATCCAACTCAGGACCTTGCGCTTGCCAGGCAGGTGCTTATGCCACTGAGCTATATCCCCGGCCCCCTACTCTTAGTTCTTATCTTCTTCCATAAACCCATTGCTTTTCTCCAGCCTGGCTCCCCTCCCATGATCTTACCTTCTCCTGGATAGTAAAAATAAAATGCTGTCCACATATCTAATTTAAAATCTTCTAGTACTTACACTAAAAAAGTAAAAACAAATAGGTGAAATTATTATTTTTTATTTTTTAGTATCTTGGATCCTTGGTAATCTAGACCTTCCCCACTGAACTACATCAGCCTCCTGAGCTAGGATTACAGGTGGGTGCCACCACATCCAGTCCTGATGTGTATTTTACACTCTAGCACATACATATTCAGAATAGTACTTATCAATTAGCTAGAAGTTACTGTCCTGGGCAACACAAGTTTAGACTTTGTTATTACCAACTATTGCACCTGTTACCTCAATTTGAAGGACTCCAAGCCAGGGCCATCAGCATCTCTCTCTAGCCCATCTCTACCATTGTCCGTGGTCTTCTAGTCTGTTGACCCAACTGACCTTCACTTGCCTACCTTTAAACAACCACATACCTTCTTATACCCTTCCCCTGCCTTAGCCCCTCTCAGCCCTGGGAAAGCACCTTCCTGCTTACTCTGCACCGCAATGACACCATCTTGCTTGAAGAATTACTTTAAATTCATGACCAATTTCAAGAAGATCCCTATCTTGGATGAAATAACTTTAAAATAGGTAATGACCACCAGTGGATAAATCTTCACTCAAATTCCAATAGGAAGCCAGATAAAAGATGAACCTGGCTTCCCTGCTCCCACCTCCCACCAACCCACTCAACATTTTTAAGACTGAAAGTTGGTCAGACCACACTTGGCATTTCTTCTGATGCAACAAGAAGCATAAAATAACACCTAAAAAGAATTCTTGTCACAAAAGTTGAACCTGAGCCAGGCGTGATGGTATACACCTATAATTCCAGCCATCTGGGAATCTGAGGCAGGAGGACTGCAAGTTCAAACTCAGCCTGAACAATTTAGTGAGACCCTATCTCAAAATAAAAGCCAAAAATAGGCCTGGGTATTTATTTAGTTCAAATGCCCTTGGGTTCAGTCCCTAGTACTGTACTGCAAAAACAAAACAACACAAAAAAACAAACAAAACGGAATAGGAATTGAATCAAGCTCCCAGAGCTAAATTCTACTTATAAGGAAGTAAAGGGACAATCAACAAAGCTAGAGATGGGACATCATATAGAACAATGTACTCTGCAGTAAGTTAATGTCATTGGGCAAAAAATGAAGGCAATGAAATGAAGAACTGCTCTGAAGTAAAAGGAAAATCAATACCAAATGAATAGTGTTAATTTTAGGGCTGGGGATATAGCTCAGTGGTACAAGTGCCTGCCTGGTAAGTGCAAAGTCCTGAGTTCAATTCCTGGTACTGAAAAAAGAGAGTTAATTTTAAATGTGGTAACAGCACTAAGCATCTCTGTATTTCAGGAAGATGCATACAGAAGCACGTAAGACCAAGATCACATTGGTATCTGGGACTCAGGCCAGAAGCTAGAGCTCTATCATCTGGGAATCATTCTTTGAGAAATTTCTTTCAAGGAAAGTCAAGTTGTCCCTGCTAATGTCAGCCCTGAAGTGGATGACTGAGAAGTGACTCCCCACTTAACAGATGGGGGAAAGATTCAAAGAAACGTTGATGTGGGGGTGGACACATGGCAAGAATTAAGATGTGTTGTGTACATGCAACAACTTCCCACAATCAGAATAATCACTACGCATTGCCAACATGAACTAAAACAGAGGACAAAGAACACAAAGAGATGAAAATGTGGGAAGTGGATCTAGAGATAGGGAAGGAGGGGGAAAGGGAATTAAAAGGAATTAAGACATATCAAGTACATGTACCTACTCCGTAAAGAGAAGGCAAACATATACTAAACATACACAAACAATAATACAAGTTTTAAAAAGCTGAATAGGAATTAAGCCAGCCAGCTGCCTCTGCATCCCCACCCCCATGTCAGGTGACCTGATGACTTTCCAAAGGCAGGGAGGGCAGCAGCAGAAGGGGCAAACTGACCAGTTCGGCATACTTCTTGCACAGCGCTGCCAGTTTCTCCTCTGGGGTACTCAGCGTGTTGAGTGTCTGCATCAGCAGTGTGATTTCCTTCCCTGTAAAGCACAGGCAACAAAGGCATACATCCTCCTCTTGGGCGGAGGGCCTACCCTCATGAGCACTGAGGCAGCCCATTCTCTCTCTCTCCTTTTTTTTGAGACAGGGTCTCAGTATGTAGCTCAGGCTGGCCTTGAACTTGTGGCGATCTTCCTGCCTCAGCCTTCTGGATGCTGAGATTATAGTATAGGTGTGCACCACCATGCCTGGCTGGTTCTTTCTTATCATACTTAGTATTTTCTTTGTTGATCTGGCTGCCTTCCCTGCTATGCTAGCTGTTTCATGAGGGTTTGGACCAACTCAAACCAATTCTGTCCTCATGTCACCCAAAGCACATGCTCATTAAACGTTTACCAAATGAACAATGGAATTCCTGTGTAATGTCCTTGGTGGGCACCACCGGTAGAAAAATTACTTGCTTTACCAACTGACAGAAGGTACCCCATGTGTGAATCTGAGGATACTGTTTCAATGCAAGTCGAAGTCAACAGGGCTACAGTGAGTTTATGGGCAGCCTGAACTGCATAGTGAGACCCCCGTCTCAAAAACACAAACAAAAAAACCAAATTAATGCAAGGAAGTTTCTTGAAAGTGGGATCCAAAAGGAACAGGTCTCTTGGCCTCTTTGAGAAATTAACTAAACTCCTGTCAACAGACATAGCTAAATAGTGAACTTTAAAAATGAATATTCTTTCCATATATGTGACCCTAGAGTTTAGTCCCTCTTTGAATTAGAACCAGTAGAGCCGAGTGTGGTGGCACTCGCCTGTAATCCCAGCATTCAGGAGGCTGAGGCAGGAGAGGATTATTGTGAGTTCTTGAGACCAGCCTGGGCTACAAAGTGAGCTCAAGGCCAGCTGAACTGCACAGTGAGACCCTGTCTCAAAAAGACAGAAAAAAAATAAATGTATAGATAATAACCAGTATGGTGGGGGAGGGATATAACTTGGCGGCACAGCACAAGGTCCTGAGTTTAATTCCCAGTACCAAAATAAATACATACATACATACCAGTAAAGGGAGGGGGACAACAATCTGAGTGTACTGTCACCTAACCTGGGTTCTACAAATGCATACATATATTCACTTTTTCTTTCTTATTGCCTGTTTAGGAGTTAGGGATCTGTCCATCTGCTTACCCTGGGGGTCCTTATTTTGGCCCTTACCATTTTAGTTGCCAGTTGTTCAGCTAGTCAGTTGAGAACATGCAATCAGTTGAGAACATGGAACTAATCAGGAGATAGTCAACCCTCTGGGTGAAGCAGGCCCTCTCTTGGTCCTTATGAAGTCCCTAGCATCACCTGGCTTAGGCAGATATTTGAGTTTCAACTGTGGTTTAGTCCAATTCTCTTAGTGCAGACGAGTGGGAAGTGAGACCCAGACTGGGTAAGGCCATGTTCAAGAGCACACTGCAGGTTACAAGTGGTGCTAACCGGCACAGGGTTTATCTAGAACTCCTGCTCTCCATTTTCTTAAAGAGTGGGGAGGTTGGATTTCAGCCCCCACCAGCTCAAAAGGTCAGCAGGGCTTGCACAGTACACCGTAACGTTGTGATCCTGCATTCCTGGCTTTGATGAAACTAAGGGGACCTACTGCTCTCCGAGGAGTTTCCTTGGAATCTTGGCAGAACAGGCTAGCGCATGAACCACAGGTCCAAACTCCCTCCCTCCACCAGCCTCGTAAGTAACTGCCCTCTCTCACCCAGCCCCTTGGCTTTCTTCTTCTCCTGTGGTCTTCGGTGGTCCCGATCTCCAACCTCATCACTCGCCCGGATCTCTTCTGGGCCTGGCTCCCCCTTGGAGGTCGCCTTCTCACCATTAACTACTGGGGTCCCTGGCTCAGGCTCCCCATTCCTTGAAGCATAGGTCCGGGACTTCTCTGCATCTTCGGGTTCAGTGGGCTCACCCTGTGCTCCATCCTCACCTGAACCACCCTGATTGTTGTCCACACAGTATGTACTCAGTATATCTTCCAGCTGGCGGCTCAGCTCCTCAGAGACATCACGGAGGGCTCCAGACTGAGATGTTTTGGCTTGAGCCCCTATGGCAAAAAAAAAGAAATACAGTAGAGTGAGAAATAAGATGGTTACACCACTGGTTAGGATATTTGCAGGCCCAGCCAAACTCACTAGTGTGGGTTTATTGCTGCCTAATTTGGTCAAACTTATTTAAGCCTCAATTTATTTACTTATAAAATGACACAACTATTTCTTACTACCGCCCAAACATGCTTGTAGGAGCATAAAGCAGTCAAACACGTAAACCCTGTTTGTTTTAGTAGGGCTGGCGTGGAGCAGAAGTTCAATTTCTAGCCTGCACCCTTCCCCACAACAGCCGTTTCTTGCTGTCGGAACAGATCCCGTAGGTGTTTCTGATGGGACAGGGCTTTCTTGGTCGGGGGTCACGTCTGACTGTCACCTGACTTAAGCCTGTCTGAGCCTGCTCCCAGCCTGTTCTAGGGCTGGCGGGCGGCCCTGCCAACCCCCAGGCTGGGCACCGTCTCCCTCATTCTTCATTTCCTTCTTCCTGGGTAAACAGTGGCCCCGGCCTCTAGCTCCAGAAGTCAAAGCCGGTCCCGCCAACTCCTCCCTCTGCCAACTGGAAAAGCAGTGCTGGCACACACCCTCCGTCTTCCCAGGAGCCTGGCCGCTGGAACCTTCAGCTTCAGGGGCAGGAGGCGACCGGCTGGGCGCCCCCCGGAGTCCCTCTGGTCGCGCTTCCGGCCGCCCCGGGCTGTTTTTGGGGTGGGGCTGTTTCGCGGCCCCATTCTTTTTGTCTTGGGTCTTCATTGTGATATGCAGCGCAGGGTTAGGAGTAGATCCTTAAGAACGTATACTGTTGCTATTTTCCAGACTTCAAAATTCTTCACTGCCTGGATCCGAAATCCCAACACCAGGAACACAAAGCTTCTTGAAACAAACTGGCTGGCCTTCACCGGAGAAGCCGGCGGTACTCAGTCTCTGGGTAATCAGGGGACCCTGGCGTGCCCTAGCAGGCTTTCGGGGCACTGCTCCTGGAGAGGGTAGAAAAAGGCCTCTTTTCTCGCAAAGCCACTTCTCGGCACTACACGGCCCCCTCACGGCAAGCCGAGCGCGGGATTGGCTCCCGATGACGGACTGACGTGGAGGGACGCTCGAGTACCGACCCTTCCCCGCCCCCCGCCCCACGTGGGCCCCTGAGCGCGCGCGCGCAGCCACCCACACCCCGCGCGCCCTCCAGCCGCTCGGAACGCCTGCGCATGCGCAATGGGCCAGCCCCGCCACAATCTACGCGCGGAACCGGTGTGATTCCCCCTTTGACAGACGCGTCCTGGTCCACAGACTCGTATTGTCTCGTCTCACCCGCGCTGCTCCCCGCATCTCACCGCCGTCCTCCGACGGCGTCCCCGCTCTGGCTTCGTACCGGAAACCCCAGTAACCGCTACCGGCTGGGCCGCCTGCTCCCAGTACAGCCAATCAGCGGCAGGAGCTGGCGCGGAGCTTATTGGGAAAGATGGCGCGAAGGCTACTTTTGACGCGGGGGAGGGAAAGGACTACTGTCCCTACATGCCTCGGGGCGGGCCGTAACTCCCAAGATGCAATAGAAAAGGCTTTCTTCCTAGGAACCAGATATCCTAGAGCTCCGAAAGGAACCAGTGCTTCAGCAAGGATATCCTCGTCAGTTTCGTGCTTATAAAGCAGCTACAGTTCGACCCCCGAATCCTAGTACCTGTCTTTTCCTGCACGCCTGGATCAATCCTTCCTTGCTATGAGCATCTAGGAACTCTGAGACCTCTGAAGAAGGAATGGACTCCTAGCCTGGGAATCAGGAGAACTGTACAGTATCCAACTGAATACTGTATTCCTAATTGGATCACTGATTTGTTGTGACGGGGCATTCATTTTTCACTTCCTTATTCTACTGGAGGTTTTATAATAGTTACTTGAGCACTTACTGTGTGCTTTCCTGGTATCTAATATCGTAGTTACTCGACATGTGTACGCTTTGTACATAAATAGTTCGTGCTTTAGGGAAGAGGGCTGGTCTTGAACTCACTTTGAGCCCAGGCTGTCCTCAAACTCGCGATGATCTTCCTGCCTCAGCCTGCTGAGTGCTAGGATTACAGGTGTGCACCACCACGCCCAGCTCGTTTTTTATTTTTAAAAATGGTTTAAAAAAAACCCAAAAAATGTTTGGGCTGGTGAGGTAATAGCAGATAGCAGTAGTAGAACACTTGCCTAGCATGAGGCCCTGGGCAGGGGATAATCCCCAGCAAGTTAAAAAAAAATGAGTTAAAACTTCAACACACCATCTGGTAACCATAACCTAACTGTGGATTCCACCAGTGTTTTAGGTGCTTGACTGCAATCTCTGCTGTAAACTGGAGGGAGGAACAATTTGACTTCAGCAGGCTCAAAGGGCTGTGGAGTGATGCTTAATCTGGAGGGGTCAAATAGAGATCTAGAAGGTGCAAACTAAACTATCATGACAAAACACAGATCAGTACATAGTCGCTGTGGGTAGGGCAGGAAGGAGGGAGTCCCCAAGAGGGCAGAGTGAAACTTTATGGAGGTGATGGAGATATTTGCAGCGTATGTAATGCATAGATAGGAATGTCTCAACTTGTCAAATTGTATACTTTGTACATACAATTTATTGTACTGTCAACTGAGTTTCAATAAAGCCAATTTAAGAAAAAAAACCCTTTACAACAGGAACAGGTGTCTTTATTTTGCAGTACTGGGGGTCAGAACTCGGGGCCTTTGCCCTGAGCTACATCCCCTTTTTTGAGACAGGTTCTAAGATGCCCAGGTAGGCTGAAACTTGTGACCCTCCTGCCTCAGCCTCTTGAGTAGGTGGCACTAGAGACATACTATGCCCAGGTCTCGAGTAGGTGGCACTAGAGACATACTATGCCCAGGTTGGTATAATGCTTATCTTCATTATTAGGCTTCACGTTTCATTTTGTACCAGCAACTGAACTCAGGGCCTTGCGCTTGTTAGGTAGACACTGTGCCTGCTGAGCTACATCCCTGGCCGAAATTTTTTTTTTCTTGAGACAGTCTCTATGTAGTCCAGGTTGACCTTGAACTATACAGACAAGGCTGGCTTCAAGCACAGCAATCCTCCTACCTCAGCCTCCTGAGTGCTGGAATTACAGGTGTATGCCACCATACCTAGCGTCTTTTTTTGAGATTGGGTCTCATTATGTAGTTCAGGTTGGTCTTGAACTCACTGTGTAGCCCAGGTTGGCCTCAAAACTTTCGGTAATCCTGCCTCGAGTGGCTGGGACTACAGGCATGTGCCACCATGTCTCACTAAATTTATTTATTCATTTATTCATTTATTCATTCATTTATTTATTTATTTATTTAGGCGGTACTGGTGATCGAACTCAGGACCCTGCGTTTGCTAGGCAGGCACTTATTCCACTGAGCTATATCCCCAGCCCTCTCACTAAATTTAAATACTTTTTTGCTTCCAAAAAAATCCAGTGTAGGGGCCCTCCAAACAAAAGCAGACAATTTAGAACTTTGTAACAGGTTTTTATTTTTACTTTTCATCTATTACAGTGCTTGAAACCTAAAGAAATACATTTTCTCTTCAAATTTGGATGAGTATATAAATATTGTTTGTCTGGATTCAGCACACTCACTGCCATGATTTCTTGGCCTGTATGCTTTGAAATCAAGCTTTGTCTACCCAGGGGCCCTGAGATCATGGAAAATGGCCAGAGTTTATAGTTTTTAGAAAAATAAAAGCAAACGAATTTGGAAAGAAAAACCACTGAAGAGGATTTGATTCATTTCCCTAGATCTTCAGCTAGAAAGCCAAGCTCTTATGGGAAGACATCTTGTCTGTTGGGTGGCTCAGACCCCACAATCCCTTCCCTGGTTTAACAGGCTAGTAAAAGGCAATTCCCACAAAATTGGCTAAAAAAGGCAATGTCCAACTCCACGATCCAAGTGTTCACATAATGTGGACTTCTTTTAAGGACAGGTCAGAACTTCCCAGGCAGTTGCAGCTCTGACTTCCTTCACAGCTCTGCACCAGTTTAGTTTTTTCCCCCAACCCAGGACCTGACATCAGACTTGCCCAAGAGAGCAGGACTAATGCAGAAGGTTTGGGCTAACGTGGGCATTTGACGTCAGGCTGGCTCCCCCAGAAGCAGGTGGGCTGGCCTAGCCCTTGAAGGCAAACCAAAGGCATCTTTCTCCTTGGCTGTTCTGGGCCCCAATTTAACACTGCTATTTCTCTCAAAGCCAGCTTTGGTCCTACAGAGTCCAGGCCTCAAGCAAAATGCTCTTAGAGGAAAATTCACAGATTTGGTTGCCTTGACAAGTTCTTACCAAGGTTTATACTCTGAGGCTAGGGGACAACGGGATGACTGAATTTTTGAAGGCATGTCCCCCAAAACTGCTGGTGGCCACCACATGGATGCCAAAGGAGCCAAATTCTCAGTTTGATGGTTTAACAAATAACCCAACAGGTAAAATACTGGATGGGCTTGGTCTAAACTGTGCAATCCTAAATGGCTAAGAAAAACCCATTCTGAGCAATCTCTCAGTCTCACCTCCACTACCTTTCAGGGCAGTACTACCTGCAGAGATGCTGCTGCTAGTCACAAGCATTTCCCAAGGCTCAGGGCACTAAGTCTTATTTTCTTCCCCAGCCTATCAGCAAGGCCCCTAGCCAGCCTGTCTTCCCTACTGGGCCACTGGAATGCTTGCAGGAACCTGGAGGAAAATCTGAGCCCATACCATAAATCTAATGAAGAACACGTAAGACACTGGATAACAAACTGAGTAAACGGGAGAAAGGTGAGGCCTCAATAAGAGATGGGGCCTTTAACAGGGAACGGGGTGAGGAGTGAGTACTGCCTGGTTTTCCCTCGGCCTCTCGGGCAGGCAGACATGAGAATATGGAAACGCAGTTCATTTTGCTGGACAGTTTTCCTTTTGTCCTTGTTTGGCTAGAAAAGACTGTACCTAAGAGTCTTTTTCTCAAATAAGTACAACAGCAGCTACAATCTGTGCAGTTTAGATTAAAAAAAAAAAAAAGAGGAAGGAAAAGAAAAGGTTCCTGGGAGAGAAAGGCTTCCAGGGTAAACAGGGTTGAACGAGCAGACCTAAGGGTTCCACGTAAGGGGGAACAACGGGGTCATCAACCCGTCCCTCAGTGGGCATCTGTGCCCACAGACCCAGCTAAGCAGGTTGGCAGGCTAAGGGGGACACAGGTGGCTCTGCAAGGAAACTGCAGCCAACATCAAGGCCGAGTGGTTGGCAGAGACTGCTGGAAACTGGAAGCAGGCTTCAGGGGCCGCACGCTGTGAGGACTCGCGAGGACCCGGGGCTGGCGAGCGAGAACAGCCGGCAGCGCCTGAACTCGGAAGGAAAGCCCTCTGCTCTCCTACTCCACACCCGATGTCCTCTCCTCACCAGAGCTCTTAGAACAGATAGTGAGCCATGTTCCAACACACGTGGGTTCAAAAAAGCCTTAGCTCACCAAGTTATTCTCTACAGCAGGCAAGGGGGCCCCTTCATGCTGGTAATAACCACCCAGAAACCTGCCAGAAGGCTCTGACCTCACTTAGGGAAGGGTCTGTTCATGGACTGGTTCCTCACAAAGTGGCCAAAGGGGAGAAGGTATAAAAGGTTACTGCCTCCGTGGGCTGGAAGAACTTCACCTGTGAATTGAAAGGGGATCTGAGGAAGAAAAGGGGGAGATGTAGTCTGGGGAAGACACAAGGCAAGCTTCTAGGTACTACTTTTCTCTTAAATCTGTCCTCGTATTGTGCCCCCTGTAGAATTTAGCCTTTGAAGTCTTTGTGAAAACTGGATTTAAGTAGCAGCCAGATGACCAAGAATGAGTCTTCCATCTGGTATAGGACCCAGATCTGAAGCCAAAATAGATTCTGGAAGAGCAGTTGGAAAAGCAGGACATTTGTGTCCTATACTAAGAATATGGCTCCAATGTCAGAGAGTTAACTGTTGCTTGAGATGTACAAAATATATCCTACTAAACTGCTCTGCCCTCTGGACAAGGACCATAGTGGTGAGGGACGGGGTGGTGAGTAATTTTTCTTCTTACAAGAATCTTTTTTTTAAACAACACAAGGTCTTGCTATGTAGTTTAGTCTGGCTTTAAACCTGACATGATCTTCCTGCCTCAGCCTTCTAAGGGTTGGGATCATAGGCATATGCCACACCACACCCAGCAAGAACAGTTTTGTAATGGAGATAGCAGGCTCACTGAAAAGGATCCCGTCCCCTGCCTTCCTAGGGAATCAGGGGCTCACAGTCATCATTCTAAGTGCATGAATGGCATCTGACCCACCAAGGCAGTAAACAGCAGGGTAGTCTTCAGTATTAACTTCTAGCCCTACGCCACTTCCCTTAGAAAATGTCTCTGGAGGGAGATTTCAACACTAGAAGGAGGGCAAACCTAAGAGAAAAGGCCAATAAAAAGAGCTTGAGCTTTAGATCTGTAAGTGAAGGGTGCAAGAGGGAGCAGTAGGAATGGAAGCAAGAGCGGGCCCCGTTCCCAGGAGGGAAAGGCGTAGCTGAGCAGAGGCACCCTGACTATCCTGGGGGTGCAGGGGCAGGCCTCCTCCAGCCGACCCTAACCCCTTTCTATCGCTTAGCTGACAACTTTGGCCAACCCCACTCGCCTTGACTGTCATGGCAACCCAGCCGGAGGCACAGGCAAGCCACTGGGCACTGCACTAGCTTCATCAGGAGAAAAGGTGTCTGGATTGTAACTGTCACAAGGAAGGGAACACTGGAACACCCAAAACAGGGCCAAGGAGCCCCACCAGGGAAGATACAACAGCTCTCACAAGGACTGCTGTTTCTTTGTAATGGAGGAGGCAGCTGTGTGTGACAACGTAGGTGGGTAACAGCCTTTGAAACTGTATTTGGGAATGCAGACTACTTTCTGGGTTTCATGAAATAAGTGGATGCTCAACAGGAAGAACTAGTTAGGCAGATTTCACTAGGCCACGAGGCCATCCTTGCCCCTCCATATATAGAAACAATAGACCCTGGTGGCTGATCTACTTAAAGGACGCAGAGCTGAGTGTTGGTCCTAGGTCTTCGCCTAGAATCCAAACAGAGAGGAAAAGGACCAAGGTCAGCCCTTCTAAGTGGGGAAGCTTCCACATGTCTTTTTGGTCTTCCTCACAGTATCCTACTCACAAAAATCACAGACAGTTCCTCCTCTTAAGACCAATTAAGATTACCCTACCTACTATATAGAATATAAAAAAATACAGAAAGTTTTGACATTCTCTCCTTTGGAAGTAAAATATACATGATCCAACTATGGAAGAGGAAGAAAGGCCAAAGGCAGGGATCCCTGACTAGCCCCAATACCGGCCAGTCTCACGTCAACTTCCTCTACAACTTATAGGTCGCCAGAGCAAGAACTTTCTCCTTGGAAGAAAGGAGGGACCACAGCCCCCTGTCTTGAGCTTAGGAGAAAATACAGTCACCTCAGAGGCTCATTAACTCTGAGGGAAATTTTCAAGTAAAAAATGAAGTTGGGTTGCACCATTTGGAAGGCGAGTAGGAAACATGGGGTCAGTAGCTACACATAAGAAGCCCTATCTGAAAGGCTGTACTCCTCCCCTCCACTCCCACTGGTGTACTTGGCCCAGGAGAATGAGGGTGTATCCCGAATTCAAGAGGTCCGGGTAAAGGGTGAGAGGAAGGGGCCTTTGTCTCACGGTGGCCTCCCCACCAGCCCTAGTCCCAGACAGTGCTGGCAGCTGGGATTCCGAAAACCAGAAACTCAAAGCTCTTGGGAAGAGCAACCTTAATATACAAGAAAAATGTGCAAAAGAAAAAAATTAAATAACTCAATAAAGCATACAAGATTAATATTCCGTCAGAGCAAGAACACTTTGTTTTGGGTTTCTCCCCTCCCCTCCCCTCCCCTCCCACGTCTGGAATATTCCATCTGCTCACGTACCCAAAATAAGAGTTACATTAACCAGGGCAGAGGACTGGGAAGGATGAAGGGAAATAAAAGAAAGGAAGTCATCATTAAAGAAAAACAAAATAAAACAAAAAAGAAAGGTGCAAAATGATTACCTCAGTCCTCCTTTGTCTACCCCTAGGCTCCTGGGTTAAAGACGTGTGCAGCCAGAATATAGTGTAAGGAAGAAAACCCTAACATGTCCCCTTTTTGTCACAAAACCCAAATGTGAGCCTCAGATGGTTCTGTCTGTCCAGAGGGCCTCCCTCCAGGGAAGGGGGCGGAGCAGGTCCAGAGCACAGTCTCCAGGGCGGCAGGTGATGGTGGGGGCCGGCTTCCCGCCCACCAGAGGCTGCTCTACCACTGGCTGGTAGTGCTTCCCTCCCCTCCCCTCCCCGGAGGCAGACATTATAGCTGGAAGCCCTCCATGGGCGCCTCGGGCTGCTGGAAGATGAACTGCTGCTGCGTTTCATCCACTCGAGGGGCAAGGCTGCCTTCGTCATCTTCTACACCAAAGTAGTGCTCAATGAGGTCGAAGGCCTTCTGGTAGATCTCCTGGTTCTCATGGCTCTGAAGAAACTCGATTTTATCCAAGCCTACAGCAGCAAGAAGGCAGAGGCAGAAGGAAGTATGTGTGAGTAGTTTTCTGTGGGTCCATAAAACATTTATGCACTTTTCCTTGCCTGAGGTATGTTTCTGGTTTGTGTTTACAAACACTGGGAGTAAGATCGGATCACTCTGACATGAAAGAGGGTAGTCATGGGCTCTCCCGCAAAATAGAAAATCCCAAAGGAAATAAAACCAACGTGTCAGTTATAAAGAGGATCTACACCTGATTCTGCTGTAGGCCAGCCAGGAGAAAATCACTATGCACCTCCCTCCCCTCCTAATGCTTGATACTATCACCAGTTTGGGGTCTCTGTGTTTGCTTTTGTGTCACACTTCCTTATTAGGTACAGCCTGTCAGAGAGAGAACCGACTTGCTGCTCCTGAGAGGGAGAACTAGTGATATAAAATGGGATTTGAAAGATACCCCCAATCCAAATCCTAGCTCTACCCCAGCTCTGTACATATATATAATGTTATTCTTGTGGGATGAAAGAACTCGGCTAGTGTAGTTCTTCCCTGGTTTTGAAGACAGACTACACCTCATGGAAAAACACACACACATACACTACATCTCATGGAAACACTCTCTCTCTCTCTCTCTGTCTCTCTGTCACAACCAAACACAAACATGTATGTGCTCCTTTGGAGCCATACAACCGTCAGGGGCTGACTGCAATCTCTCTACTATAGGCAAAGGTGAGGTAGGGCAGGAGGAACATACCATAGGCTTCCTCAATGAGGCCGCAGTAGGGATTGACCCCAGAGCCACTCCGCTTGCTCTCTTGCTCTCCAAGCCGCAGGATGTTCTCTAGTCCATTGAGGGCCACTTGTACTATCTTTGAATCCATTACGGTCAGCAAGTCACACAAGGGTTTGATGCAGCCCAGTGACACCAGGTACCTGGGGGCCAGAGACAAGGCAAATTGTAACTTAACGCACAGCAAGTGAAGAGCTGCTGGGCAATGTTTTGTTTGTAGGTCTTTCTCACACGCCAACACTCCCAGCAACCTACTCTCACTGAGTCTTTTTTTGAGACAAGCAATCTCATGCCACTGAAGTTGGTCCTGTACTTATTATGCAGCCCAGGCTGGCTTCAATCTCGCAGCGATCCTCCTGCTCCATCTCCCAAGGTCTAAGATGACAGGCAAGGGCTGGGGATATAGTTCAGTGGAATAAGTGCTTGCCTAGCAAGCGCTGGGTCCTGAGTTCGATCCCCAGTACCGCAAAAAAAAAAAAAAAAAAGATGACAGGCATGCACTACCACGCCCGGCCTTACTGGGTCTTGTAACCAACCACCCATTCCTCCCCTCATCTCTCCACCCTTCCTTGGCCAACAGTTGAGCTCACTTCACATGGGTGACACCACCACAGTCTCCTTCTCATTCCTAATGCTGCACTGGCTACAATATTACCACTCTGAACACTTCTCCATTTAAAATTTTCCACAGGTTCCCTATTTCCCTGAGCCCAGTGTCTACGGGATAGTACCGACTCTCTACGACCCCAGCCTTTAAGTCTTTTTCTAGCTCTGCTTTCTACTCCCTTCTAAGGATATTACATTCCAGTCACACTTGTAAAGATCTGAAGGTTTCTTCTGGAGCCCCAGCCCCGTCTTTCTTTGCAGTGTTAGGGACTGACTCCAAGGTCTCATGCTTACTACTAAGTGTTCCATGACCAAGCTATAGTCTCAGCATTTTTTTTTTTTTTTTTTTTTGAGACAAGGTCTCTCTAAGGTGCTCAAGTGGGGCTCAAACTTGGAATTCTCCTACTTCAATCTTCTGAGTAGCTGAGATTATAGGAGTGTACAACTGCCCAGTGGGTCTCTAGATTTCTTATTCTTGTACCTTTATCTACATCTTGCTCTATCTAAAAACGTTTTTAGACAGAATCCTATATTTATTCTTTAAAGCTCAACTTAATGCCTATCCCTTAGTCATTATTATTATTATTATTTTTTTAATTTTTATTTTTAATTTTTATTTTTTTTTATTTTTTGGCAGTACTGGGGATCGAACTCAGGACCTTGCGCTTGCTAGGCAGGCGCTTATTCCACTGAGCTATATCCCCAGCCCAATGCCTATCCCTTAGGTTTTAAGGTTTAGTGTACTACTGAGTATACCTCCTTCAGCAGGCCATAGGAGAGGGCAAGACATCCAGATTGCACAATTCCCATTAAGAGTCAAATAAGGGAAATTAAAATAAAAGAGAGTATCACACGCACACAGACACCAACACAATGACTTTCTACTTGCTTCTCTTAAGACTCACCTTCTGGTGGGCGTCACGGCACATGCCTCATACCTCAGCACTTGGGGGGCTGAGGCAGGACTATTACTGAGTTGAGCCTAGCTAGGGCTCCACAGTGAGCTCTAGGCCTACCTGGATCACACAGTGGGACCCTGCCTCAAAAACCGAACAAACAAAAAAACCCAAAACTCAAAACACTGGGAAAAAAACCAAAACCCTAAAGAAGCTGCTTTGATGAATCTAAAGCATCGTTATTCATGTGTTTGAATAATGGAGAATTCTGTAGTTTCAGTTCTTTGAGGACTAGAAAGAGGCACAGGTAGAGAAAGGACAGGTATCTGCATCATAGGTTTTTATTCTTTGACAGGGAAGGGAGGTATCACACATTACGGTCTTTAGGAATCTATTCCAGATTCTCCTATCACTGTAACAGCTTACCAGTGAAGTCCTATTGCAGCTGGACCAGGGAACAGACCTATCCCAGCAGAAGTAGTTTGCGTAAACTATGAACAGAGGAGAGCACACATGTTCAAGTCAGTGGGAAAGGAATGTGATACCTGATCTGCTCAGGGGTTCCTCCTGATGTGGCATTGGTGATGGCCCAGGCTGCTTCTTTTCTTGTACGGAACTCTGCTTTCTGAAGGATTTCAATCAACACAGGGAAGATATTCGCATCTATGACAGCCTGAGATAGGATTAAGGTGAGGGAGGAGAGACACTTCAGAAGAGAAAACAAATCCAACTAAAAAATCAGCTAAGATTGAGACCTCTTTCCCAACCTGGGGATTCTTTGTTCTTTCCACATAGGTAACAGGCTATAGGGGAACACTACTTCCACTGAACAGAATCTTTGAACAATAAATAGCATATATAGTTATTAGTTTTTAAAATTTTAATTATCTTTTTTGTGACAGTGCTGAGGATTGAAGGCAGGGCCTTATGCACGCTAGGTGAGCACTGTACTACTGAACTGGCTCCAACTTCTAAAAAGAAATATTTTTACTCTGAAAGCAAATATCCCACAGCATCTCATATTCTGACCTCTCCACACACTCCTCAGCCTCCCTGCTGTTCTACCTGTATCTGAGCCCTGTTGCCAGCAGTGATGTTTGAAATGGTCCAGCAAGCTTCTTTTCTAATTGATTCCTTGGAGCTGCTCAACAAGTGGAGGAGGCAAGGGAGGGCTGAGCAGTTAAGAATAACCTACGACAACAAAAGCACAGGAAACAAAAGAAAAATTCGGTATTTAGACTTAAAATAAAGTTTGTGTAGGAATATATGATAAATAAAAAAGTACAACAGAAAGACAGGAAATATTTGCAAAACATGTTATCTAAGATTCAGGATGTCGCTCATTGGTAGAGTGCTTGCCGCCCAGCATGCATGAGGCCCTGGGCTCAGTCCACAATGACAAAAAGAAAAAAAGTACATGTAATAAGAGATTAGTATCTAGAATATATGAAGAAATCCTACAACTAAACAATAAAAATGCTCCTAAACAACCCATATAAAAATTGAGCATGTGCCTGCTGTGGCAGCACATATACTAAAAAATGAGCAAAAAGACCAGGAATTTAGTTCAGTAGAGTACTTGTGTAGCGTGTGTGAGGTCCTGGGCTCAATTCCCAGTACCACACCAAAAAAAAAAAAAAAAGAAAAAAGGAACCAACTACGTATTTCTCTGAGAAGCACATAATCTCGCTAATACAGACACAGAAAGATGCTTAACATCATGAGTCACAAGGGAAATGCAAATAAATAACACAATGTGGTACTGTTTCATGCCCACTGGGGTGGCTGTTACTGCCATATTACCCAGTAATTCCACTTTTGTTATATACCAAAAGGAGGTTTAAGCAGGGACTTAAAATAGTTGTATAGCAATGTTCCTAGTAGCATTACTGAAAACAGTTAAAAGGTAGAAACAACCTAAACGTCCACAGGCAATGGATGAGTGAATTGAAAAAGACAGTCTATACCCACACAAATTTTTCAACCTTAAAAATGAAGCAAGGATATTCTGACACATGCTACCGTATTTCCCTGAAAATAATACCTAACCAGAAAATAAGCTCTAGCATGACTTTTTGAGGATGCTCATAGTATAAGCCCTATCCCACACATAAGGCCTACTTAACGCTCATTAGTCAGATGACACATTAGTATGTCTATTGCAACACACAATGGGTGTACCGAAGATAACATACATTATATTTAGCTATCTGTAAATACCCAAGTGGGTGTCTCTGGACAAGAAGTAAACACCTATGTAAACAGATAAACTTGAGACATTGCTGAATGACCAACTAGAGTACAGACATAATGCATGAGTAACATGTGCACTTAACAGTGAATGGATGTGGTTGTGTCTAATATGAATCTTCATAATTCAATATATCATGTGCTGTAATAAATGTACTAATGCACCTCTGTGAAAGAGAAACATTTTCTTAACTTTGGTGTCTGAAATCTTTTGTTACTTTCCTGTGGCCCATCATTCTGTTTTCTTTTTTCAGATAGGGTCTTGCTATGTAGTTCAGACTCGCATTGAACTCGCTGTGTAGCCCAGGCTGGCCTCAAACTCGTGGTGATCTTTCTGCGTCAGCCTCTCGAATGCTGGGATTACAGGCCTGTACCACCACAACTGGCAGGGCCATCATTTGTAACTGTCACCATCTTTGTTGCCACTCCTGTCTTGTAGGTCTTTGACTGACACTTGCTTTGATGGAAGTTTTGTGAATCCTAGCCCACAGAGAGGTCGTGACTTGCGTGAAGACTTCACGGGATAAAGCACTGACAGCCATGTGCCCACGCACTGTGAGCTGGCTCCATGGACAGTAAGTGCTCATTTAAGTAAGGTCTGTTGCTGGATATAAAAGATTGGGGCCAATGACTCTACAGGAAATGGAGTCACAAGAAATTCAGGCCGAAATTCAGGGTTTGGAGAGTTATGACAATGTTCCAGAGGACAATATGAATGTATCTGAATAAATGCAGATTTTTACACATGAATAAATCTAAATTGGAACTGGGTTTGGTGGCACATGCTTACCAACCTAGCACCTGCGAGGCTGAGGCAGAAAGAGTGCTGGGAGTTGGAGGCCAGTCTGGGCTACATAGTCAGTTTAAGGGCAGCCTGAACCACACTACATAGTGAGACCCTGTCTCAAAAAAACAAGTAAATTTTTGTACATGGAAAAAAGAAGACATCCCCTGAAAATAAGCCCTATTGCATATTTTAGAGCAAAAATTAATATAAGATCTAGTCTTATTTTGGGGGAAATACGGTAGAACACATCATTGAAGATATTATGCTTAGTGAAATAAGCCAGATGCACAAGGACAAATAGTCTATGACTCTACTTTTATGAGGTAGCCAGAACACTGAAATGCAGAAAGTACAATGGTGATCACTACAGACTCGGAGAGAAGAGAATTACATTTCTTAATGTAAAGTTTCTGTCCGAGATAATGAAAAGTCCTGTAGATGGATGGTTGGGAATGGCTGAATAGTTATTATCACTGAATTTTACTTCTTTTTTGTACCGGAAATCAAACTCAGGACCTTGTACTTGCCAGGCAGGCACTTACGCCACTGAGCTTATCTCTGGCTCCTGAATTTTACATTTTGAAATGGCTAAAAATGGTAAATTTTATGTCATTCATTTATTGTTTTGAGACAGTCTCATAGGAGTTCAGGCTGGTCCTCACTGAATTCATTATATAGTCCAGGCTGGCCTCAAACTGTGGTAGTGCTCCTGCCTCACCCTCCCAGGTGCTGGGATAACAGGTGTATGCCACCACAACTGGCAAACTTTTATTTTAAAAATTTTGATTTTATTGGTACATTTTAGATATACTTAGTGATAACATTCACACAAGGAATTTGCACCTGTACAAGTATATCTTGTTCTTTTTCTCCCCGTCTTACTCTCCCCTTTAGTCCCTGTTCCCCTCTTTATTTAAAAAACTTTTGTTTCCATTTTCCCTTCCATTCCTTTTCTGTTCCTTCTGTTCCCCCCACTCTGTCCCCCTTCCCACCTGAACATTTTCCTCCCATTTCCCAGTATCTATTAAACATTTCGGTCCTTATTTATACTTTTGGTTTCTCACACCAGAGAAACGTGATATTTACACATGTCCGAATTATTTCACTTAAGAGTATGGTCTTAAGGTGCATCCATTTAGCCAGAAATGTCTCAAGCTTACCCTTCTTTATAGCAGAGCAGTACTCCATTGATTTATGTTATACTTTAATGTGCATTCATATGCAAAGCCTCACATAAAATGACCTAGAATATGAGGATGTGAGTTCGAGTGACAGATCACTTACTTGCTGAGGTAGGAGGATTCTATGAATTCGAGGTCAGCCTGGACTACACAGTGAGACCCTGTCTCAACACCCCCCACAAAAGAATCCCACAGAATTAGGCCAACTATTCAAGATCTGAAGAATACTCAGATCTCTATAGCCTTTAAACAGAAGAACCCTGTTTACCTCATTGGAGAGGTACTCTCATTTTATTATTTTTATTTTTGATATGGGCTCTCCCTATATTTCCCAGGCTGTTTTCAAACTCCTAGGCTCGAGAGATTCTCATTCAAGCAGACATGGTGGTGCATATGCCTGTAATGCCAGTACTCAGGTGGCTGAGGCAGGAGGATTGTTGTGAGTTTGAGACCAACCTAGGCTACAAAGTGAGCTCAAGGCCAGCCTGAACTACAATAACAAGGCCCTATCTTAAAAAAGACCAAAAAAAAATTGTTTTGATTTCCACAGTTTATGCCACTGTGTCTGGCTGGGTGGGGTTACTGACATGACATTAACATGAGATAATGTCCATGGACTCCAAAACATCTAGGAAGCAGATATAGAGTTGCATATCTTTCAGGATTTCAAAAGAATCATGACTCAGGTTTAACAGCTACCTTATGTCATCTCAGTAAATCCAGTTATTCTACTTAGTTTTCTTTCACAAGCACCAAACGCATGATGATTTGTTTCCAATTTGTAGTAGGAACCAAGTTGCCCATAATCATATAGATAAGCTGGAAGTTTTTACTAACACCTATGCTTTCTGCTAGACTAGGCAGGGAAGGTTTGTGTCCATTGGTAGCTTCCCACGATGCTCTCCCGTAGCTGGACGGAAAAAAGGGTCTTCACTTCTTCCTTACCTGTGTCTGGATGTCATCCCCAGTGACGATGTTACCTACAGCTCTCAGAGCAGGAGAAGCCACTTTATAATCATTGTGCCTGCAGAGGGGGAAGATCTGATCAGTGGAAAGTCAGTAGACCATGTTAAGCCCTGCTGACCACTGAGGCTGACAACACGCTCATGGCTCCAAACATTTGGAAAAGCAAGCAAACTGCTGGCTGCAGCTCGTTGGTGAGAGCTTGCAGAAGCTTAGGGAACCTTTCCCGTCTCTACTCACATCAGAAGCTCTACCAATCTCCGGCAGACTCCTGAGTCTATGACTGCCTGGATCTTCTCGTTGGGGCCATCAGACAGGTAAGAGAGAGCCCAGCAAGCATCTGCCAGCAAGTCTGAATCACTGCTGAAGAGTAGGCGAGATAATACGGGCAAACAAGGAGAGACCTGTTGGAAGCAGGATGAAAAGGATTCACAGTGGGGCAAGGGTACATCAGCTCTAAGCCTAACACTGCTACCATTTCTCCAAACAGTAATTCTTGATCCTGGGATCTTCACTCCACCAAAAGGTATACAAGATCACCTTTTTCACTGACAACTGCCTCTTTCAGCTCCCCATGATTTGAGACTCTAAGGAATAGCCAACTTAAACATTTCATATGGTAGAATCTACTATCACGCAGGGGCTGGCAGGCAGCTTCCTCACCTTTGCAAACTCTGGTGGTGGGTTCTTCCCTCGGCAAAGGTTTGACAGGGCCCAAACTGCATTTCGTGTCATTGTCAGTCTTGTGGACTTGGTAAGGAGTCTGAAAGAAAAAAGCAAAGCCAGATCCTGTACACAACAGCCCTGGCATAGGGTTGTTGCCACCATATCCCAGGAAACAAATTCAGCAAGACCCCTAAGACTCTAGAAGCCTCTTTTTCCTGCCCATACACCCAAGTCAATAGAGTAGTTTGGCTGACCTCTGCATGTGAGATTAGGACCAACCATGGCTAGTTAACACCACAGATAATAGAGACAAAGCAGAGGGCCAGATCTTGAGCAAGCATGCAAAGCTTCTACGTACATGTTGGGGGCAAGGAGTAATGTTCTCTATGGAAACAAAAACTGCAGGTGAGAGGGTGTTACCCATGTAATACGCAGTAACTTTATTTAGAGAATCTACAAAAGTGAGACTGGCAGCCTATGAGGTTGAGGTCTTTGAAGAAATAGTTCATCTCTTTTGCTCTAGATTTAGCTTTTTCAAGGATATGGCGTGGGGGGAGGGATGGCAGGAGTCTAGATGACCCTTTATGAGCTCTCTGATCCATGATTTACAGTAGAACTGTCCAATGGAGCTCTACATAATCCCATAGCATATCCATGTGTTCTACAGAGAAGGGGGCATCCTTTCAGATCTGCCCTTCCTTTCTCCATGCCTCAGTAAGACAGACATGACCAACACGAAGTTCCACAGCACCATGTGGTGAGGAACAAGACCCTCCTGAACACAGACCAGGGTACAATAATCTTACCCTCAAAAGGTAACTTTTTCTTTGGGGATTGGAATGCACTTCTGCAGTTTTTGCATTTATCTCTCATCTTCACAAGTCAAGTAAGCTGCTCCCAAATGACTTGTCACATGGCCACTCTATAGATGCCCCAGGTGCCAATGACTGTAATTACTTACGTTAACAAAGGGTTAAGGATGGAACAGTTCAGGACGTAATCTCGGCAAACGGAACTGTCTCCAGCTATGTTTCCCAGAGCCCAGACTGCCTGAAAAGAGGATGATGGAACGGTCATCCATAGGACCTGGTAGCTTCTGTGACTATTTTATACAATACCACAGAGTACCCACCAGGCAGAGAGCAACATCAAGGCCCAGAACACCCTATTGGGGCTCAGGTAACCTCCCTGTGGAAATTCTGAAGACAGGCTGCCTGCCATCTGTACTGTAGCCAGAGAAATCAAATCAGATCTTGGTATCCCTACCTTCCCCGGGAAAGGAGAAAGGAATCACCAAATCACAATCTTGTAGTCATACTGGACCAACCGTATACATAGAAATGGAGGAACAATCCCACTACCACTCTTCATTTTTGTCCAGTCAGTAATAATTCAATAGAAATTGTAATAACTTTATGATCTGTGTGTACTGAGAAATGAATATTATGCTCTCTTTTTTTCACTATGTGAAAGGCTGGCCTTGAACTCACAATGTAGCCCAGGCTTGCCCTGAACTTGCAGTGATTCTCCTGCCTCAGTCTCCCAAGTGCTGGGATTATAGGCACACACCACCATGGCTGGCAGTGGTGCCTCTTTTCTAACACAGATCGCACACCCAACAACTCAATTCAATTGTGACACTGAGACACAGATGCCACGATCAGTCTTACAGGGCCATCTCTACTTTTTTTTTTTGTCTTTGTAAGACAGGGTCTCACTATGCAATTCAGGCTGGTCTTGAGCTCACTTTGTAGCCAAGGCTGGTCTCGAACTCAAATGATCCTCCTGCCTCAGCCTCCCAAGTGCTGGGATTACAGGCATGTGCCACCACAACTAGCTGACCATCTCTACTTTGAACACTGATACCACACCCCAACAACTGCTTCACTTCTGGCCAGATGTAATTTGGGGGATTCCTACAAGTCTCTCAGCTTTGGTAACTAACTGCAATGACTCAGCAAAGTCAAGAAAAAACACTATGTATGTGTACTCAGTTTATTATAAAGGCTTGTTATGGTTGATACATTGTGTCAACTTGGGAAGTCTAGAGGTTTAGCTGAGTGAGTCAGCAGGAAGCCAAGGTGCTTACTTTGTATACATCCTGAGCCTGTGGAAGAGGAGGGCATGGAGATTGTGTGAGAGGCTCACCACCCCTGGGTGGGGGTAGCCTGTTTACAATGTAAGGGAAGGAAAGAGGCTGCTTGCAGCCATTTGCTAGTTGTTCTTGCTGTGCTCTGCTGCCTTGAACAGTTTGCCTCTGCATGTGCCACTCTGCCTCTGAACCAGCCAAGTATGGACTGAGACCTCCGCGAACTGTAAGCTAAATAAACCTTTCCTTCCTTCATTTTGGGCATTGAGTATTTTGTCTCAGCAATGAGAGAAAAGTAACCAAGACAAGGCTCTAACTCAGGAACAGCCAAATAGGAGAGAAGCACAGGGTAAGATATGACGATAGAGGGGTGGTAGTGTAGAGCTTCCACTCTCAGCCACCTTCCCAGCACACGGATATGCTCACCAAGGTAAAATTTCTTTTAAAAGTTTTTTAAAAAAGAATTTTTACAACCCAATCCCCAGTCCCCCTTCTCCAACTTCCTGAGGAGGTAGGGCTCAGAGTTTGTACTCTCTAATGCTGTATTTAGTCTTGCTGATGACCAAACTCATCTGACAAGGACTGAGAGGTTCTGAGTCATCTTACCACATAGACTCAGGTATGTTTCAAAGGAGCTCTATAAATAATAAAAGTCAGTCTTACACTCAGAAGACTCCAAGGACTTTAAGAACACCATGCCAAGAGTTGGGACAGAGACCAAATATATTTTTTGTTATATCACTGGTACCATCAAAAGTTAAGCCAAGGGCTGGGGATATAGCTCAGCAGCACAGTGCCTGCCTGTTAAGTTCGATTCCCAGTATAAAAAAAAAAAGAAAAAAGAAAAAAGAAAAAGAATTAAGCCAAATTTGAGTATTACCTGTTCCTGTACATCCTCGAAGTCTGAGTTAAGCAGCTCTATAAAAATCGGGACAGCACCTGCTTCAATAACAATTCTTGTCTGCTGAGAGGTTCCAGAGGCAATGTTTGTTAGAGCCCAGGCAGCTTCAAACTGAAAGTGAAATTAAGGGATGATTGAGGGGTCATTCCAAAACTAGTACCCATGTCTATCAGTGGTTCAAACAAAGTTCTTGCCAGGTGTGATGGTGCCCTCCAGTAAAGTAGCACTCAGGAGGGTAAGGCAGGAGGATTGAAAGTTCAAGGCCAGTCTGGACTATATAGTGAGATCCTTTCTCCAAAAACCAAACCAAACCAAAGCAAACCAGAACAGTAACAAACAAAGTAGTAAACTTCTTGCCTATGAAGAACAAAACCAGCTAGGCATGATGATGTATGGCTCAGTTATATGGGAGGCTGAGGCAGAAGGATCACAAGTTTGAGGAATTTGGACAGTTTTCTGAGAGCCTGTCTGCAAAACAAGGAGGGTGGGAAAAAAAGGGGGAATGTAGCTCCAAGGTAAGAGTGCTTGCCTGGATGTACAAGTGCCTGGATTCAATTTCTAGTACTAAAATCAATCAGTCAAACCAAAACCAAACATAAGCCTTTCCCTCCATGCAGGGAATGATGGGAAGAGCAGTGGTGTGACAAAGCGGGAAGATGGAATCAGACTTCACCAGTCCAGGTCTAGTCCATGCTACCAAAGAAACCAGGGGTCACTTTTGTTTACTGAGCTTTACTTTCTTCATTTCCCTTTCTTTCTCTTTTTTTTCTTTTTGTCTTTGAGACAGGGTCTCGCTATGCAGTTTAGGCTGGCCTTGAGCTTGCAGTGATCCTCCTGTCTCAGCCTCTAGAGTGTTGGGATTACAGGCACGTGCCACCATGCCTGGCTGCTAAGGTTGTTTTAAGGAAGAGATTTTGGCTCTCTTTTTTGAAGTCAAGATTGCTGAGGAAACTGATAGCTTCCCTTAAATGTTTCTTCATTATTTCTTTGTCTTACTTCCTGAGAGGTGTGTCTTGAGAAACAGCCTACTAAAATGTCTTGGATGAAGCGCTTCTATCTGGTCATTAGTACCCTTGGGCTTTACCTGTAATGTACAATTCTCATTCCTCTTCAGAAATTCCACAAACCGGTCAACTACTCCTGGAGTGTTGATAACTTCATCTATTGGAGGACTAGGCTCTGGAAGAGGGAGGTAAAAGATAAGAAAGTCAGGAGCGGCTCTGGTTCATCTATTTACAGAGGAGTCCATAACCCTAATCCTTCCCACTTTTTAGCTTTTTTTTTATTTGAGACATGTTCTCACCATGAAGTTCAGGCTGGCCTTGAATTTATAGTAATCCTCCTGCCTCAGTCTCCCGAGTGCTGGGATTATAGGCCTCTGCCACCAGGCCCAATTACGTATCTCCCTTCTAAGAAAGACGTGCAGTGTTCTGTTTTTTTGGAGTGTTTTGAGACAGGGTCTTGCTATGTGGTCCAGGATGGCCTTGAACTTGTGACAATGTTCCTCCTTCAGTCTCCTGAGTGCTGGGATTACAGGCGTTTGCCACTATCTCAGCTATTTTGGTTTTTTGAGACTAAGTCTCACTATAGTTCAGCCTGGCTTGAACTCCCTATGTAGTCCAGACTGGCCTCCAACTTCAGGCTATCCTCCTGCCTTGGGCTCTTGAGTGCTTGGATTACAAATGTGTGCCACCATGCCCTAGCACAAAGACCGGTAGTTTTTCCTTGGGAGCAATGTTTAACATACTGCGGCAAGAGGTAATTTTATCATATACCAAATTTTTCTTTTCTTTTTTTTTTTGAGACAGGGCCTTGTTATCTGGTTCAGGCTGGCCTTGAGCTCACTTTGTAGTCTAGGCTGGCCCTGGACTCTCGATAATCCTGTCTCAGCCTCCCTGGTGCTGGGATCACAGGTGTTTGCCACCATGCTCAGTCCCCAATTTCTTTCTTTTTTCTTTTTTGTCTTTTTGAGACAAGGTTTTGCTATGCAGTTCAGACTGGCCTTGAACTCACTTTGTAGTGCAGGCTGGCCTCAATTTCAGTGATCCTCCTGCCTCAGCCTCCAGAGTGCTGGGATTACAGGCGTGCATCACCATGTGCAGCCCCAATTTCTAAAATTACTATGTGCTCTAGCTCAAGGTACTGAAGGTGAACAAAGCCCACAGGCCCTCTTTGTCCCCTATAATCCCTGTGAACAAAGCCCACAGCCCCTGCCCTCGTTAGGTTGTAAACAAGTTGGGGGACGTTCTGCTGATAGGAGGTAACAAGTACGGCTGCCCTCAACACTCAGGGTTCCGCATCTGCACACCCAGCCCAGAGAAGGTAATGAGAGCAGCACAGAGAAACAGGACTACATCACACGGGGCCTCTCTGAGAGGATGCAAACTCTGTACCTTTGGAGAGCAGTTTCCGGAATTTCTGCGTGGTTGCTAACTGCAAGTCAGAATCATCAGCAAAGAGCATCTCCACCATCTCTCTAGTGATCACGCCCTCCTGGAACACAAAACAGGCTTAGAGCTTTGCAAACCAGCACTGTGGCCAGCCATGAGCACACTGTCCACTTTCTAAGGCTTGGGGTAAGAGGATGGCATATGAAACAGGCTCAGAAGGGGTTTATTTAATCCATGCTTGTTTCAAGTCTGGACACTCAGTACTGAGTCCTAATCTCTGACACAACTGATGCTTCCCTTAAATGTTTCCTCAAGTATATTTCTATCAAAAGAAGATACTTGTTGGCTCTTTAAGCTGACTATCTACTAAAGGACTTTTGGAAGAAAGAGCTTAGCATTATTGGCAAAACTACTAGATGACACAAACGCTCCAATTTATGTTCTGTAGAAGAAGCTATGTTCCAGGCTGGCCTCAGCACATGCAAGGGGGCTTACCCCAGTAGTAGAGCTCACGTAGGAGTCCATGAGGAGACTATCAAACATGGCAGCTTCTTCATTAATCAGCTCCACATTTCTTCTTTTGAAAAGCTGAAAGTAGAGTGAAGAGACAATGGTAGGACTACTCACAAAGAAAACAAAAGATCCAGTGCTAAGTATGGCCTAACACAAAAGTATGCTAGGCAGTGGTGGTGAACCCACTGCATGCGTGCCGCAGTGGGACGTCTGTATCACTGAAAGCTCTAAACGTTCGCCGCGCCTGGGCTGGGGTAATTGAGAAAAGAAGGCTAAGCTTCATAATACTGACACGGAGAGTCACTGAGCGGCTTTACTTTCTATGTTATCTAATTGTTCACATCTTTTTTGGTACCGGGAATCAAACTCTGGACCTTGGACTTGCCAGGCAGGTGCTGTGCTGCTGAGCTTTATCTCCAGCACAAGAATATTTTTTATAAGGAAACAAACGTTAAAAACTTCTTCACCCTTTGTGTAAAAAATTATGGGTAAGAAGGCTCTGATGGTATATTATCAAGAGGACACACAAAAGCAGAAGGGTGATCAAGCCTAGATAGGAGCAGTAGCTGTCTGGGATGGGAAGGGCTCATGGTGTGACTGCAGGTGGTACACACTAGCACAGTTTCCATCCCAGGAATACTTACAAAACACAGACTCAAAAAATAGAAGGTACCTCAGAACGGTTAATAAGCCTCCTAAGGGACAGGTCTGGAGGTGGACCTTGAAAGCCAGATCTAATACTGACTCCAATGTGATGAAAGCAAAGGCAAAAAGAGCTAGAACTACTGTACAGTGTTACATTACAGGTATAAATGATGTCTGAGCTGGTCTAATTTATGAAAGAAAAAAAGAAAGGATTGGCTCTCCCATTCTTAAACCTTCCAAAAGGAAACTAGATGACTGGCACACTAAGTAGCTAAGCTAAATTTTCCTAAAGGAAAGGTCAGCGAGCAGGGTGAAGGCCACCAACAGAGGCTGGACTGTTTTCCTGAATGGCATGCTTTAAGGAGGATGCTCGGCAACTCACTTGCTGTTCCCGTTTCTGCTTTCGGAGCTGAATGCCTTCTTCCTCTCTTCTTCGCCTCATTTCTTCAGGGTTTAGGGCATTGTTCTTATAGCTCTTCATTCGATAATTGTCTTTCCCTGGGCTTGCCATGGTCTCTAGAAAAAGGCAAAATACAAACAAATCGTCAATGACTCTCCAGGAGGCAGCAATTGCTTTTCGTGTGCTTCTGTTCCTATCCGTGCCCTATCTTTTCCCTATACCAGGAGGCCACAGTTTCTCTAGGGGGCCCAGTAACCCCAGGAACTGCAACTAACATTTCTTATTGTAACTCTACACCAACAGACACGGTTTGGTATGAGTTATTAATAATGAAGCTGTTAAAAACAGAGATAAAAATATGCAGCTAGCCGGGTATGGTGGTACACACCTATAACACCTGCATTCTTGAGGCTGAGGCAGGAGGATCACCACAATTTTAGGGCCAGCTTGGACTACAAAATGAGTTCTAGGTCAGCCTGAACTGCACAGTGAAACCCTGTCTCAAAAAGAAAAAGGAAAAGAAAAAGCTATTGAACATTATCTAATTCTCTGTTCTGCATCTCTTGATATATAGTTTTTCTGCGTAAAATGCACAATGAATGATTACATCTGTAGATTTTATAATAGAAAATCACTCCTGGAGTCCTAGGATAAGCCCAATTTAGGATGAATTATGTATTTTTTTATTCAGCTAGATATATTTCTTTTTGTTTTTGTCTTTTTTT
>PVLD010007645.1:0-89770 GCA_004027595.1 Dinomys branickii | reverse complement strand
ATTTACAGACAAGGTGACATGGACTCAACAATTGTTGTTGCTTTACCTATTGATATCTTCGAAGTGTATATACATGAACACAGATACAGACATATGAAATTGGTCAAACAATTAATCATCTCAACAACAGGAAAAAAAAAAAGAAACTGGAAAGCATTAACAAAGAGGCACAAAGTAGTACAATAACAGTAAGATCAGAACTGAATTATAGACAAAGCATCAGAAACCCAACAGTAGTTGCTGCTTTGCAAATTGATATCTTCAAAATGTGTGCTCAGGATTACACATACAGACATACAAGATTGATCGAATAACCTGTCATCAACTATTCCTTAGCATTAAGTGATATAATACAATAGTAGAACCATGTTAGCCCTCCTGCACATATGTATCTACATATATACATACATACATTTTTGCCTCTTTCTTTTCTCCTTTCTCTCATCCCATCTGTTCCTTGCTTTTGAACAGATTTCCTTCATGTCTCTTAGTTTATATTCCCACCCTCAGGTTCTTACACCAGTGATACAATACATTGCCTGCTCATGTACCGCTGATTTATTTCACTTATGAGTATGGACTCCAGTTTTGACCACTTGCCTACAAAGTCCCCAAAACTGTCTTTCTTTATAAGCTGAATAATATTCCATTGTATAAAAATGCCACAGTTTTTTAATCCAGTCTTCTGTGGATGGACACTTGGGTTGCTTCCACATTTTAGCTATTACAAATTGCGCTGCTATATACATGGGTGCCCATATATCAGAGTGATATGATGTTTTCAGATCTTCTGGGAAAATACCCGGAAGGGGAATAGCTGGTTTGAATGGAACCTCTAGACCTAGTTTGCTGAGAAATCTCCAAACTGCTCTCCATAGTGGTTGCACCAGTCTGCATTCCCACTAGCAGTGTAATAGAGTCCCTATTTCTCCACAGCCTTGCCAGCATTTGTTATTGGATGATTTTTTCATACTGGCCAGTCTTACTGGGGTGAGATGAAATCTCGATGTTGTTTTTATTTGCATTTCTCGAATGACTAAGGATGTGGAACATTTTCTCATATATTTATTTGCCATTTGTATTTCTTTATCTGAGAAGTGTGTATCAGCAGTATTATTTCTTAAAACATTTCTTTATTCTCTATATCTACAGACCACAGCCCCACGTTCTCTTGCTTTTGACCATCAAAGCAATCTCCCAACTGATGTCCATCTTTTTACTTTTGTACCTCTACAATTTTTGCTTTAATCTTCAGCTAGCTAGATCTTTGATAATGTAATTGAGCTCTTGTTATTACCTTCTTTACCTGCAATGAATTTTGATTACATTGAGATCATTCTTTTTCCTTGTATAGAGCCTTACATGAGCTGTCCCCTACTGTCTGCTCTCTCCTCATCTCCCCTTGAATTCTCTCCCACTCATTCTTCTTGGGCTTTCTGTTGGTTCATTAAACACTTCAGACTCATTCACATTTTCAAGCCTTTATATTATTTATTCTCTATTTTCAGTTGTCTCTTTTTTGGTGTCTATAATTAATTTCTTTCTGTGCACATAATCATTGTGTATTTTTCCCATATAGTGATGAGTTTGTTACCAGTTTCTCCCTTGTGTAGTTATCTCCACAAGACCCCAGACCTTGTCTGCCTTGCTCACTATAGTATCCCCAGTACTTCTAAAAATGTCTGGCATGCCATAGTTACTCGCTGAAATAATGCTTTTCTTTTCATTGCTTGATTTTTTTAATCTTCCCTTTGAGCCAGAGATAAATAAAGTGTCAAAAACACTTTATTTATGTCAAAATACGTCAAAAACACAATGACTCACCAGGCCAGGAGGCTCACAGGAAGAAAGTAATCTTCCAGAAACATTATTTTACCTTACAATATTCAGTGACTTTTGTAACCCTTACAATAAAGTCCAAACTCAGGAAGTCCAATCTAATTCCACCAGCCACTTTGGATCTTTGTATTAGTCAAATTTCATGTCCTGTAACACAAAACCCTAACACCCACAATTTAAAACACAAGAGGTTTAATTTAGCTCACATACAGGGGATTCATTCAGTCAATGGTTAGCTGGCTCCAACGTAGGATTAACATGATGGAAGGGTGTGGTGCAGCAAGGCTGCTTAGCTCATGAGGTCTAAGGAGCACAACAAGACAGCAGCATCCATGAGGAAGGAGAAATGGACAAAATGTCAAGCTTCCATAGCTCACCCCGACAAACTTAGAAGTGTGCTCCACCAATCCCCTGGGCAGCTCTCAAAGCCAGTCCAGTTGACATGACCAAGATTACTGTCACAACTTTGCTGCTCCATGCCAAGTCCTCTTTCCAGGAAATCTATCTTCTTTCCTAAAGTCCAACTCCCCTCCTTCCTGCATATTTCCACTATCTCCTTCACTGGAATGTCTGTTCTTTTTGACTCACTATAAATCCGCCCTGTGTCCCACTTTACCAGGTCTACACTTCATACAAGCAAATTTTGTCTAGTCATGATTTGAGAGAGCCCTCTCACCTGCATTACACCTTTCACTTATTTTACAGGTGGTCCCGAACTAGACAGGTGAAGAAAGTTCAGGGAGGCTGCATTGTGTGAGGGAGGCTCCTGGCGTTTCCGCTATGTCCCTGTATCAGAGCAGCTTTACTCCTGTTTCTGTATAGTGTAATCCCATTCTAATCAGGATAAGATTTTAAAACCAGGTGGTGGAAATTTGAAGACGAAGCTCTGGAGAACAATTTTATCTTCAGTAGGGCTACTATTTACCTACGTGGGCAACTTTGTTTTACATTTCCTGGGCATATTGTGTGGGCAACACTTATATGCTCCTTCAGCTCACATTTTTTTTTTTAAAGCACTGCTTGAAACCCTCCAAGGATCCAGCAGTAATGAACCAGAAATGGCCAACAGAGTCCCAGAGACCTAACTTGTTGATTTTGTTTTTGCGGGGAGTACCATGGTAGCTTAGGATCTTGCTCACTGACTGCTGCAGTTTCAAAGCTTTTCGCTTTTCATTTAAACAAAGAGCTTTGCTACTAAAATATTGAAACCATAGCTCCACGCCTCTTTGTCTTCTGTACTTCAACAAGTTGCGGAATTTGCATTGTACAATATGCATATATAATATGTCTTTGAGAGCATCTAAGACCCACACTGTAATTATTGCTTTGAAGTTCTAGAAACAGAGAATTCATTATCTTGTGCTATAAATACAAGCCTTTGTGACACACATATGAAAAATACGCATCTATTGAATTAAATCAAGCTGAAATGAATGCTATCAAGGTGCTTTAAGAAAACATCCTAACTTCACAGCATTTAAGACTATTAAATCAGCGAGGTTGAGAGGAAAAGGGCCTTAACTGAATAAGGTGGAAATGCCTCTGTTGAGCATGCATGGACTGAGTGATGAGGATTGTCTTTGTTACTTTTCTCTCATTGCTGAGACAATATCCAACGGGCAAAATTAAGGAAGGAAAGATTTTTTTAGCTCACAGTTTGTGGAAGTTTCAGTACATAATAGCAGTGGCAGAGAGCAAAAGCAACAAGGTCATAAAAGGGTAAAAGGATCAAATGGTGCAAAGGGAGAGGAGCAAGCCTCTTTCCCTCCCTTATACTGTATGAGGGCTGCCCACCCCAAGGCGAGTGTCACACGAACATCCATAATCCCAGCATTGGACCATGAATCAATCACAAACTCTAAAAGCCTGCCCCCATGCATCTAGACACAATCCGTAACAAGGACTTGAAATTCCTTGTTAAAATACTCTCAAGAACCCAAGAAGGGAGTTTTCTGCAATCAACAAGAGGGTCCTATGGGCTTGATGTTATTTTACTTCAATTTGTTTAGTTTATTCGGTCAATATTTATTGAGTTCGGTTGTTCCTAGCAGTGTCTATATGCATTATCTTATATGATTAACAATAGGCAAGGTCTCTCCTTTTGAGCTTGTGTTCTAGTGGAATGGGAGTGGAGAGATACAGTACATCTCGTTGCTGTTCCTGGAATATTTTAAACTTCTCCACTCAGGGCATTTGTGTTGGTTCTGGGCTTTTCTCCTTTTTGATCTTGGCTGACTCCTTCCCTTCATTTAGATGACCTTGTGAAAAACAGCTTCCGTTTTTTTTTAGTTTGCACAAATACATAAAATTGACATGTTTAATCTTCTCTTTAATGTGCATCCATCTGATTGCTTGTAATAAAGACATTGCTTTTAGTCCTATTTCTGGATTTCAACTCATAAATAGTTGGGGGATATAGAATATCAGATCTTTCTCAGAGGAAATACCATCTTCCTTGACCACCAGATTCTCCATGGATATATCATTACTTGAAATTATTTCTTATTGTATTTTTTTTGGAACATGTACTGTACTTAAGCTTCATGATGAATGGGATTTTGGCTTGCTGATATCCCCAGTTACCAGAGCAGCGCTAGGTTCAATAAAAATCTTCTGAATGAATGAACCTAGTCTAATTGCTTTCAGATGATTCCCCATCCAGCCAGATATAATCATGTTTTGTATTAAATTTTAGGTAGAATGTCAAAATAAAGCAAGTCAAAGATTGGTGCCCTAACTGGCAGGGCAGTCCAAGTTTATTTAGGGCACTGTTCCCTCTTGCCCCACAGATGCCAAGATAGTTCTACGGCTACTCAGACTTCTCTGCACCTCAGTTCATGAGCAAATTTACTACAAACCTTTAATAGTACAACAAAGGGAGCTCAGACTCAGATGGAGAATGGGATTTGCTTGGTTTCAAACAGTGAATCCAAAGCTGAGCGTTGTGCCCTCTGGCTGTGGAAGTGAATGTGTTGTGGGGGTTCTACACTCGTGAATAGATGAATCACTGACCACTGCATCACAGGACATGCTTTCAGGAGGCAGAGCCTGATTGGAAGAGGTGGTTCACTAGCAAGTATATCTTCCTTCCTTCTTTCTTTGCTTTCTGCTTCCTGGCCACCATGACGTGCATGCCTCCACCCAGGCTCATCTACTACGTCATTTCTGCCTCAGAGCTAGCCAGCCACAGACTTAACTGTGAGCCAAAATAAACTTCTCTTCGTTTAAGTTGTGGGTATCAGGTACTATGTTCCAGCAGCAAGAAAATAACCAAGACACAGAGAAAACTGCAGTCTCTTTTCTTTATTCTTACAGGGCCAGGGTTTTACACTGGGGTCCTCACTTCCCAGCAGCACTGACTGTATTCATTCAGTTACCTACTCTTTGGGGAGTACCGTTTGGGGTCTATGTTTCAAAAAGAGATCCAACTATCATTTAAACATTCCCCCAAAGGGATATCTTTAGACAATGGCAACAGTGTCTCTGGATTTCTAGTCCTGACTACATGTATCAGGACAAGACTGACAGGAAGTACATGTACAGCAGCAGCTACCCATTTCCTGTTTACTTCTGAATACAGTAAGAGGCACATTCTTTATGTGCACAGTGGGTGGGTCTCTGTCATGTAACAGACACGAGACACAGATGTGAAGAAAGCACAGTCCTTGCCTTCAGGAAGCTCACAGTCCAGCAGCAGAGCAGATCACACTCTCTGCTAGGTTAGGCCTGCTAGAGAGCAAAGAATTAGAAAGGTTCACTCAGCTGGCACAGGTAGAGTCAGCAAGACTGGAAGCAAGAGTATTTATTTGAGCCCTAAAGCAAAAGCAGGAGTGAGGCAGGGAGGGTTGAGAGGCACGAGAGCAGCAAGGCAGAAAAGAGCTTTCCAGATCTTTGGAACATTCCACGCAAAGGAACCAAGTTGTCCAAATTTTTTGTTTGTTCGGTTTTTTGAGACAGGATCTCACTGTAGTTCAGGCTGGTCTTGAACTCACTATATAGCCCAGGCCGGTTGGTTTTGTACTAGAGGTGACCCTCCTGCCTCTCAGCCTATCCAAGAATTTTTGAGGGAGCTTTAAGAGGCTCACTGAGCCCAGATGTCCTGTGAATGTAGAACAAAGGGCTTCATGAGAGGAGGGGTTGTCCATCTCCACTTTAACCTTTAGTTTTATTTCACCAGAACTGATAGGGCTGAGGATAAAGATTCTCAGCTATAGTTACCAGTTTCTGCTTGATTTGATCCCACTAAGGAAGGGCAAAAGTATTAAGACTGGCAAAGTGGGTGTTTCTGCTCTCTTTACAAATTCATAGGATGGCAAGGCCAGGGGTGCAGGATGGTTTTCCTGAGAGAAAGAGCAAAGGGATCCTATATGTCTGAGTGTGTGTGTGTGTACATGGGGGGCTGTTGAATATATATGTGAATGCATGAGAGGTGTGTGTGGTATGTGTGGGCACATACGCATCTGTTTTTGAAGTTTTTCATCCATGTAGGGCATCATAAACTAAATGCCAGAGTTAAAATTTTACTCCAAGATAATAGTATTAGGAGGTGGGTTGCATTTTTTGGGGGGGAATTAGGTCATAGGAACAGACTTTTTATAAGTGGAATTACCGTCCTTATAGAACAGATCCTAGAGACCTCTTTTGCCCTTTCTGCTGTGTGTGGATACTCCAAGAAGGGGGCATCCTATGAACTAGGAGGTAAGCCTCTGCCATAAACCGAATCTGCAATTACCTTGATCTTAGGATTCCCAGACTCCAGAAACATGAGAAATGCATTTCTATTGTTTAGAAGACTCCCACTCTATAGTACTCTCTTATGGAAGCCCACAAGGACTAAAACTCTCTGTTTTAAATTCCAGGAGAATAGAGACCTTGTCTGCCTTGTCCACTTTTGGGTCCCTAGCACTTAATATAGCACTTGACATAAAATATGCATTAAAATTTTTTGAATAAAAAGTAATTGCCTCAAAATTGGTTTCTATTTGGAACTGGCACTTGATTTTAACAAAAGACACCTGGTATATCATTGCTTCACCGCAATAAAAGAGGTAGGAGATGAAAACAGGTTTGCAGAGTTGTTCCTAGGGTTCGGATAACTTCCTTCCCAACAACATTTCAGAAAGAGCATTGATTCAGGACCAGACAGAACTGACCTCAAAGCCTATTCCTTCTACTTTCTCTGTGGGTGTATTTGTGCCTGTTATCCACTTCCCCTTCCTTGGACTTCATGTTTTCACCTGTAGTTTGTAAAACAAGTCAAATGGATGAAGACAGGGATGACTATGCATGTAAGTACATGGGGGGGAATGTGTGTTTAAATGTGTGTATGTTAAAAGTGTGTGTGTTTTACTTACTTTTCTCTTGCTGCTGAAATACTCGGCACACAAGGCTAAAGGAAAAAGGTTTCAGCCAAGGTTTATCTTACAGTTTGTGGAGGTTTCAGTCTATAATTGGCTGGCTCCATGGCAGGGTGGCACCTGGCAGAGTGGACAACTGTTCATGGTGGGAGAAGACAGGAAAAGTAGCAAGTGAGGAGAAGAGAAACAAGCCTCTTTCTGCCCCTTTTATCTTATCCAGACTGCTGGAGTTAGCTTAGTATGATCCAATCAGTGTGCTGATCCAGCAATCACCCACCATTAATCCCAGCATTGAACCATGAATCAATTCCAAACTCTAGATTCAACTACCTCTGATGAGGCCTGCCCCCTCCTACCCCATGACAGCATAAGGCTTTGGGAGGATATTCAAACATAAACCATAATGTTCCACTCTTGGCCCCTAAAGACTCACATACACTCATTTATGCAAAAGGCACTTAGCCCATCTGTAAGAGTTGCCAAAGTTCTAACAGTTTCAGAATTTCTGAAAATTCCAAGTCCCAAGTCTTCTCTGAGATTTAATGCAAACTGTTAGCTGTGGGTCCCTGTACAAATGAAAAGAAATTTAAACACTTCCAATATTCAATGGCACAAAATAGACTTTTCCATTCCCAAAGTTACAAACAAGGGGATGCAAAGGACTGGGATCAAAGCAAATCCAAAGTCCAGCAGGGCAAACATTAAGCCCTGTAGTCCCATGTGCAGCATCTGAGGCAATCTATGGCAAATTGTGAGCTCCAAAGGGCTTGGTTGTCTCCTCCCCTATGGCACTTCTGGTGGTTGTAGCTCCCATGGCTTCTCTCTTGAGCCCACTCTGTTTCTTCCTTGCAGTTTTCCTCAAATGGTTCATGATTCTGGCTTCTCCAAACTTCTGGGGTTTCCACAGCATGTTTAGCTTCACATTTATAGCCTCACACACTGCCCTCTCATTGGTACACTGCCTGGCCTCCCAGGACTTCTGAACTATGAATGGAAGCCTTCCTGACCCCAGAACTCTTTCATTCTGCATGCACCTAAAACCAGCACCATGTGCATGATGCCAAGGTCTGCTGTCAGCTGGAACAGTAGCCAGATTTTCCTCTCTTGTCTGTCAGAGTCCAGTGTCTGGATGGCTGGGCACTCTGAATCCAATTCTGAGGATCAAATTCTCTAGGCTACCACCATCCTAGAACACTGTGCTATGTTGCTCCCTGCTCAAAGCAAAGTCTTTTACTTTTGCAATTTTGAGGTTGCAAAGGATGCAGTCTTGTTGCTTGTGATGCCCTCAGGCCATCTTTTCTATTATCGTCCTTCTCACCAATCAAAATATACTCTGCCTTGTCTTCGCAGTTCACAACTTTACTGGAGTTTCTTTTCTGGGCCAAATCATAATGTTTTAAAGCATTCTGCTGGGCTTTTTGCTCTTGACTTTCAACATAAATTTGATTAAAAGCCCCCCAAAATAATCATGCCACTGCTTCAACATTTGATTGCCTTGAAATTTCTTCTCTCATATTAATTAGTCCATTGCCCTTAATCTCAATCTCAGGAAAAGTCTCTGGACATGAGCAAAATGCAGACAAACTTTCTGCCAAGCCATAAAATATATCATCTGGAGACCAAGAGTTAATGCAGTCCTTCTTTCCAGCAGAAATCTCCCAAGCCTGGTGTTTACTGGTAGAATTTTTATGAGCATTCTAGTCTTCTGAACTCTGACCAGAATCTCCCATACAGAACAGCCTAAGGCATTCCAGCCCTAATTTTTCAGCTGGTATCTCCAAACCTTCCCAAACTCATCTCACAAGCCATTCCTAAAGACTCCTGCACTACATGGTCAGGTATAGTCATACAAGGACCTCACTTTTCTGGTACCCAAGTATGTCTTAGTTTCTTTTCTCTCATTGCTGAGACAAAATATCCAACATTCAGAGTTAAAGGAGGAAAGGTTTATTTAGCTCAGTTTGTAGAGGTTTCAGTCCATTATCAGCTGTCTCCAAGGCAGGGAGGCACATGGTAGAGGGGCAACTGTTCATGGTGACAGAAGACAGAAAAATCAACACTTGAACCTTAGAAGTGTCCTTCTGTCCCTTTTATCCACTATCCAGGCTGCAGGGTTTAAGACAGTGCCAGTCCAATCAGTGGGCTGATACAGTAATCACCCACCTTTAATCCCAGAACACTTAATCCCAGCAGTGCATCAGCAGTCAATCACACACTTTAGATTTAGTCATCTCTGAAAAAACTCTGTGACCTCACGAGGCTTTGGGGAGCCATTTAGACACAAACTATAACTGTGTCTCTGTGTGTCTTGCGGCTGAGTGTGTGTGTGTGTGTGTGTGTCTGTATGTGTCATGTGTCTGTTCTTGGAATAGAGAACTATGGGAGGGCTAGAATCCGTCACCATAAAACAGTTATAAATGCCTTTCCTGAGATCCCACTTTGTTTCATGAGCTGGAAAGTTACGGCTGATTTCACAAAACTAGCATATTAGGCTGGGGAGCAGCACTTGGCAGCTTATCTTACTCTGTCCAAGATTCTTGCTTCTCTCTTGCAGTAAAAACTAATTTCACTTACTTTGATGGTCTTGAGTCCACACGACAAGTTATACAAGCTAGAAATGCGCTCATAGTAGCAGAAAAGAAAGAAAATGACAGATTCGTCCATGAAAGCTGACTCAAATCATATATGAGCTGATACTTCCTAAGAGAATTTTGACTTTCTTTTTTAAATATTTTGCACAAATAAGGAGAAGAGCATGAAAATATTAGATAGTGTTTACTCCAACAAAGTAGGATTCTGGGATAAAGATAATATTGGATAATGTTCATGGAAACCTTAGAGTGTGCTAAGCAGTACCTGTGGGGCTCATTTAGTGCTCATAGTAACTGAGTAAAGAGGCATAATTACCCTATATTTATTTGATGAATGTTGAGACTGAGGCTCTGAGGTGTTGCCCATGGTCATGTAGCAGGGAGAATGTAGAGATTTTGAGCTCATTGTCTGCAGATTCTCAGCAGGTGAGGAGAGGAGAGCAGAACCCTAGCTTGGTGCCAGTTTTTGACTTTACAAAGTTTATCCACTGCTGAAGTTTTTCTTTGATTTATAGTCATCGTGGGCCTTCATTTGGGAAGATGCTCATTGCTTTTCCTTTAAATTGTCTTAAAATCTTTTCTTTAGAGAAAAATCTTCAAGGATTCATAATTTTTCTGAGATGTGTTTTGGAGTGGTCTGTGAATGAAGCACTTGGAAGGGTCTGAAATCTGTTGTGCTGAAGCCAGGGGTAGGCAGGAGCTTATCAATAGCTGTTTTTAGGGACATACCTCTGACTCGTGTGCTGGGCTGTTGTCCATATGTCACAGGATAGAGAGTTTTAGCTTAGTAATTCTGAACACGGAGTGGATGTACTTTTACAAGCCAAGCTTGGGAGGTACATTTTCCTGCATGTCTGGCATTCTCGGGAAATCTAAAGTGCATGTGCTCCAGCTCCCACTTTAAGAGAAAGAACAGACCTGGTAAAGTCATTCCCCAACTCTCAGTTTTAGTTGGTGCTTGTTGATCTTGTGTCTTGTTAGAAAGCTGAGCTCTTGGACCTTAAGTATAAGACAGTGATTAGTTTTGAGTTACTGCTATGATTCATCTGATGATTTACTGAGAACCCAGTATGTGTAAGTGTGTGCCATTGTTGAGGAATTTGACACATTTCCTGTCTTCACAAAATTCACAGTCTAGTCTCAGTACAGATACTAACTAAAATTCGATAGAAATTTACAGGTACTAAAGTCTGACCACAGTATGCCTACATAAAACAATCGGGAGTGCTATGTTGACAGCATTGCTTCTCCCAAGGCTCCATGTTAAAGGTTGGTCATCAGCATGTGGTGCTATTGGAAGATGGTAGAGCTTTTAGGAGGTGGGACCTAGTGGAGGAAGTTAGGTTACTGGGGCCATACTAGCACCACAGTCCCTTCTCTTTATGTCACTGCAGTTATGGAATGAACCATATTCCTCTGTTGTGTGCTCCCAGCACCACGAAGTACTGTGCCACCACAGACCCAAAGCAACTGGGTCAAGTGTCCATGAGGCACAAATAAAATTTTCCTATTTGTAAGTATGTTTATTTCTGTATTTTGTCCCAGTGAGAGAAAGCATAGAGTAGGCCTCTAGTGCTGTAGTGAGAGTGGAGAAGGATTTAGAAAACGTTAAAAACAACCTCTTGCCCATGACCTGAATTAAGAGGAGTGAGCTAGGTGAAGAGGGATGTGTGTGTGTGTGTGTGTGTGTGTGTGTGTGTAGTATTGTGAATACAGAAGAAGGAGAGGGCAATTGTGAACTCAAAGCTAGGTGAGTCAAGGGGACTTCAAGACAGTTTGCAAAACGAGTGGTGGAAGGAGAGCCGTCAGTATACATGAGCTAGGTCACAAAGGGTCACGGGTGGGAGGAGGTGGAATTCATCCTAAAAGGCAAAAAAGAGTGACACTGGAATGTTCCCATCTCAGACCAGTCACTGACTATAGTGCAAGGGACTCACTGGAGAGGTTGGACTGCAGGCCAGGACTGGCTAACAGGCCATCGCAGTGGTAGAATTTCAGCTAGTGTGCAGGAAATAGGGTTGCAGTTGAGACAGTTGGAGTGGAGAGATAATAAGAATTCCATCTGTGTTATGAAGAAATTTGCAGGTTAGCATGTGATCCTTGTGATAACAACGTCAAAGTCTTTTTCTTGTTTTAGACTGAAGAGTAATTTACCTGTAGAGAAATGCGCAGATCTTAAGAGTGAGTTTTGACAAATATGAAGCAATTCACATCCCTATTAGGATATAGATATTCACTCCAGAAAGTTCCTTCATATGTCTTCTCAGTCTCTGGCTCTCCTCTGCCTGGAGGAGACTATTGTTATAATTTCTCTTATTGTAGATTAATTTGGCCTATTCTATAACTTCATGTGAGTGAATTTGTACAATGTATACTCTTTTGTGTCTTCATTTTTCACACAACGTGTTTTGAGCAGTATTCCATAATATAAATATAATGAAGTTCAGACATTTTTGCTATTACAAATAAATCTTTTCTGCAAATTATTTCTGGGACCATATTTAAACTTTTATAGAATAAGTAAATGCCTAGGAGTAGAATTAATGGTCATAGCCAGATGTGTAATTAAACAAGAAACTGCCACCAGCTCTCCATTTTACATTCCTTCCAGTGCTGTGTGTGTCTTGGGTACTTTACTCTTGTTGCTGAGACAAAATACCCAATGCCTAAAATTAAGAAAGGGAAGGTTTACTTAGCTCACAGTTTTGTGGAGGTTTCAATCTATAACCAGCTGGCTCCAAAGCAGTGTAGCATGGCGCAGGAGCCACAGTTTAAGGTGGCAGAAGACAGCAAAGCAGCAACAGCAAAGAGGGGGAGCAACCTTCTTTTCCTCCCTTATATGGTAAGCAGGCTACCCCCCAACCCCCAGGGCAGGTGTAGCACTCACCCCATCTCCTTGCCCTCCTCTTGGACAGGTTCAGGGTGTTTACAGTGAGGACCCTAGCCCCCTGCTGAGTCACTTTGTTAACTTTCTATCAAGTTGACAGTGAACAGCATCCTAGAGCTGTAGGGCAGCTCCTCCACCCCCTAGGATGTAGAACAGCTGAGTTACTCACTTAAGCTTCTAGACTTCTCAAGTTGACACAAGGTATCAACCATTACACTGTAAGAGTTACAACTGCTCTATGTCTGGGACAACATTTGGTGATGTCAGCATTTTTAATATTTATGTACTCAAAGGTTCTAGTGTATTGTGGTTTCTCATGGTGGTTACATTTGCACTGTTCTAATGACTAATGTTGTTAAGAACTGTAACGTTTGCTCAATGGCCATTTATATATGATTCTCAGTGACATATATTCAAATCTTTGTCTATTTCCACATTGGGTTAACTGATTTTGAAAAAATTCAGTTTTATGAGTTTTTGATATAATCTGAAATCTTTCCTTTTATGGGAAGCTTTTTCTGTATATTCTGGCTAAAAGATCTATTTACCCCAAGGTAAACTCAAGGTGAAGATAGGATCCTCCCCTTTGACTTTTACACTTAGACTTATTATGTGTTTCAAATAAATTTTTCATTGATAAGTCATAAGTTTATATACATATTTATTCGTTCCTGTACAATGTATAGAAAAAACTTTTTCCTTCCTTTGAGTCATTTTGGCTTTAAAAAAATGAATTGAAGGTATAAATAAAGAGTATTTATGGACTCTATTTCACTGGTCTGCTTATCTGTTTTTGTGTCAATATCACACAGTTTGGGTTACTGTAATTTCATCCTAGGTCTTCAAATGTGATAAATCCATCAAAGATGTTTTTTCAAAACATGGTGTTACTGAGATTCCATCTCACCGCAGAAAGAATGGCTATTATCAAGAAATCAACCAATAACAAATGCTAGAGAGGCTATGGGAGAAAGAAACCCTTCTCCACTGCTGGTGGGAGTGTAGACTGGTACAACCACTGTGGAAATCAGTGTGGAGAGCCCTCAAAAAACTAGGATTGGAGGCCCCATTTGACCCAGGTATTTCCCTTCTGAGTAGCAGCACAATTTGTCATAGCAAAATCTTAGAAACAATCCAAATGCCCATCAACTGAGGAATGGATAAAAAACAAACATGGTCTTTTTATACAATGAATGGAGTACTACTCAGCCATAAAGAAGGACAAACTGGAGACTTTTTGGTAAATGGATGCCACTCAAGACCATACTCATAAGTGAAATAAACCAGACTCACATGTGTAAACATCATATTGTCTCCCTGCTGTGAGAAGTTGAAAGAGTAAATAAGATTCAAAATGTACAACAGATACTGTAAAATGGGAAGAAACTTCAAAAGGAAAGGGAAACTGGGATTCAGGGAATGGAAAAAGAAGGAAGGGAAAAGCAATATATATATATATATTATATTTATAATATAATATATATAATAGTTAAGATAGTTATACCATTACTTTCTCTTAGTTCATTGAAAATAAAACTTTGTGCAAATATTTTCTTGACAATTAAATGCCTGTATCTTGTACTCTGTGTTAACCATTGTTACCCTCCTATCTGGTTTTGAAACTTTGTTTTATCTTTTTCTCTTTAAAATAAAAAAAAATGGTGTTATATGTTCTTTTTTGTTTTGTATACAAATTTCTTTTCTTTTCTTTTTTCTTTTTATTTTAAAGAGAAAAGAACAAAAACAAAGTTTTGGGTATTCTAAATCCTTTGCCTTTCCTTATGCAGTTTAAAACCACCTACTGACTTTTAATCAAAACAAACTACTAGGGTTTTGATTTAGACGGCAGTGAGTTTATCAATCAGTAATAGCAAGCTGTGACAGGGGAGCAATATTGACTTTTCCAACCTGAGCCGAAGTAAATGCCTCTATTTTTTCAGGTCTTTAACTTCTCTCAACATTCTTCAATAGATTTCAAGATGAAGTACGGGGCGGGGGAACTTTTTGTAAAAAAGATAGTAAATATTTTAGATTTTTGTGGCCACGAAGCAAAATCAAGGCTATTATTTATACTTCATATAACAAGACAGAAAGCAGGCGTCTCACATTCTTATATTGCTAAAATTCAAACTATCAATTGAGTACATTTTGCGGGGAGGTTGTTTGTGTTTTATCCTCTCAGCTTTTTTCTATATTTACCAAATCTAGGATTATTGGATTTCTCAAACTTTATGTCTTTCTGCTCTCAGATGAGCTCTTTTTAGAACCGTCATCCATTAGGATTGACGGGTACCTTAGCCACCTCGCTCATCGCTGGTACCGAAGTAGCTGACACTTGCAATTTAAGGGAGGTGTGGTCTATTTTGGCTCATGTTTGTCCATGGTTTGCTGCTCCAAGGCAGGAAGGCACAGGAAGGCCAGGCAGAGGAAATCTGCTCAAGTCATGGCAAAGAGTGAGGGAGCTGAGGGGAGGGGGGAGAGAGAGAGAGAGAGAGAGAGAGAGAGAGAGAGAGAGAGAGAGAGAGAGAGAGAGAGCCTCCTCTATCACACCCCTAGTAACCTGCCGCTTCTGACCAGACCCCTCCTCCCATCCGCAAGTCATCTGGAACACTCCCATGATCCGATTGCCTTCCAAACACAGGAGGGCTTGGGACATTTTAGATCTAAACCATAACAACTAATTAGATGAAAATTCTCGTGGTTGCCAAAATAAAAAAAAAAAATCATGTGTACTCAAAATTCATCATGAAAGGAACTTCTTGAAGGAGGGAAAATTGTAAATACATTCCAACTTGAAAGATTTTTTGGTAATGAGTCCAAAGCTGTAGCATTATATGAATTTCATGGGTTTAGAATACCTCAGGCCAGAATTAAATCCTCTATAGAATGCTTTTTATTTATAACACCCAATCTCAACATAAAATTTAAAGGCTTAGACTTACTATAATTAAAAACTATAAAGTGACTCAGTACTCACCGTTAAAGATGTATGGTATCTGAATTCTTACTTTTAGCCAGCTTTTTCCAGTGGAGTATTTCCTTGGTCAGCATACTTTCATTATGTACCTGCTCTGTGCTAAGACCTATGGTAGGTGCTGGGATTGAGGAGTGAAAAGGCACATGTGCTTTATAAATACATTTCAAAAACCAAAAAGTGATGCGAGATACCATGAAAGGAACAAAATAAATGTGAGACATAAAAGGGATGTCTGTATGTAGAGTGATCAGGGAAAATCACACCAAGGAGCTGAGCAGGGAAGTGGCCTCTTTGGATAGGTATCGGTAACTTTCTGTGGATGAGAGGGACGCTCTCAACAAGCCACTGGAGAGAGCAGCAGGCTCACTGCAGGTTGTTAGTGACCATGAGGGATCTGGTTTCTGTTCCTTCTGCCTTAGAAGGGTTTCTCCCAGTGGCTGCAGACTGGAACTAGTGCCTATTGTTGCTGTTGAGCTGCTGAATTGTGAGTATGGTATCCCTCAAAGGAGCTGCCACAGGGAAGAGCCTAAAGAGCCTGAAGGAGCTTCTGGAGAGGCCACTGGAACCTGCACACAAAGACAGTCCGGCTACAAGCAATCCAGAGTGACTTATTCGGGAGAATCCAGATTCAGTGTTTCAGGATTTGAACATTGTTCAACTAGTGGTTTAGGTGCTGTCCAAGTAGAGAGAGGCCTCAGTTTGGGGGATCAGTCCCAAGTCCCAAGGGCTCAACTTCTTCATTTGAGATGTGTGACAATTTCTAGGAGTATAATTAAAATCTTTGCTATCAGCATCCATTCCACTTGATGCTTTCATTTATTTTAGAATCATCATTTTTCTGCTTAATACAAGGAATCATCAAAATATACAGTGAATACTTAAATTAAAAACATTTATTACAATAAAGGACACATGGCTATTCATCCCCCTTGAAATATTGTACCTTGCTTTGAACACATTTATCCCATTTTCTTGCCATGTTCTGAAGCAGTTCTGGAAGTCTTTTTTCCTGAGTATCTTTACAAGTTCTAGTAAAAAACAGTGAACGTTGCTGCTGAGTGCCATTCCACAGAAAGGCAGGCTTGTAGTGTGTGTTCACCCACCTTATTCGGTGGTTCTGATACCATGCAACTTCTGGCTCTTTCTCAGAACCAAGGTGACCCTGAAAGGGAATCATTTAAATTGATTCAAGACATCAAGGCAGCAATGGTAATGCAACTAAAGAATAATGAAGGACTTCCAGAACTGCTCGGAAAGTGGCAAGAACAACGGGAAAATGTATTCAAAGCCAGGGGGAGTCTTGCAAGGGGGACTCATGGGAATATCTTTTCCTACAGTACTACATGTGTCACGTATATGTACCAACTCCCCACAAGGAATGTAACCCTATGTGCTGAAACATATACTAATAAAAAATAAAAGGTTGAAAAAAACTGTTAATAAATCAAGAAAAAAATTCATCATCTCTTTTGATCCTATCTCATATATAAATTTTTTTCCTTCTTCAAATAGAGAAATTTTGCCTTTTTGATCTCCTTTCTTGGATTCAATCATTTCTACTGTCAAATGTTCCCTTCTTAGTTTGAGAATTTAACTGATCAGCAGGGAGAGGTGCCATGTTCACACCAAGACATTTACTTTCTGATCATGGGAGTAAGGGTACATTTATTTCACTGTTTCTGTGAAAACACTGCACAAATTTTCTGTGTCTTCATAAGCTGGGTGTGGAGCGGTGAGGAGTTCCCCAGATAGTCTCTTTTCCACTTATTATCTCAAATACTGTGTCTATCTTTTGTCAAAATTCCCAAAGAAATTTTTTCCCCAGAAAAAAGTTTCCAAAACTTTTTGGTAAATGAAAGCTCTTTGTGGATGAACAACTAGAAGAGGTTTCCCCTTTGATGGTTGTTCAGTACAGTCACCATGATTCCTCTCATTCGATGAGATTTTAATCAAAGAACTTAAGAGTCATGATTTATTTCATCTGCAGACAAGCCTAGACTTGGACATTCTTCTGTCTTGATTCTGCAATCTAATCTCCATTTTGCCTTGAGTTTGAAGGATAGTTTCCCTCGGGACAGAATTCTGTATTGATTTATTTGTTTTATTGAGCAATTCAAAGATGTTATTTTACTTTTAAGAAGTTAGAAGTCATTTATGCCTTTGTTTTTCCTGAATGTAGTATATCTTTTCCTCCCTTCTGGCTGATTTCAAGATTTTATTCATTCATTTGAATATGATGTGATTTTCTTTCTTTTAAAAATTTATTATGTCCATAGCTTATGCAATTTCTTGGGTCAATAAGTTGTCTTTTCATCACATTTGCAAAATGTTGGCCATTATTTCTTTATATATATTTTCTGCTTGTATTTCCTTTTAGTTTCTCTCTAGAAGGCTAATTCAAAATATGTTGGTTTCAACTTTGTCCCAAGCATTACTGAGGTTGTGTCAATTTTTCTCTTCATGATTTAATTTGGGTATTTTAATTTTTCTGTCTCAAGTTCACCATCTTTTCTTTCAGTGTACTTTGTGATGTTAAACCTAGCTGGTGCACTTTTAAACTTCTGATATGGTGCTTTTCATTGCTGAATTTTATTTTGATCTGTATTTCGAGTTTTCATTTATTTACTGAGAGTCCCCAGGTGTTACTTATGTGTGTTTTCATTTAAATGTGAATATATAATAGGTATTTAAAAGCCTTTGTTTTCCAATTCCAACAGCTCTGACATTGTTGAGTATGTTTCTATTATTCCTTCTCTCCCACATTTTTCTTGATTCTTTGCATATCTGGTGATCTTTAATTGTGTTCTGGGTATTGTTAAAGGTATGTTATTGACAGAACTGAATTTTGTTGTCTTTCTTTAAAGTACTGAGTTTTCTTTTTTTTTCTGGCATATTTGATCTTGCCCCTCATTTTAAAGACTTGTTTTAATGGGCCTAATGTACTGTACTCTAATGTACTCTTAAACATGGCCTTTCCCAGTTTTCACCTGGATGCCCAGGGTCACAGTGACCTGGCTGTCCTCTGACTGGTGCTAATTCCAGTGGTGTGTGGGATCAGTTAAGCTCCTGTAGCCATTTGATCTTGTGCTTTTGTACTTGTGCAGCATAGCAATCAACTGAAGGGACCTGCATGAAGATCTCTGCGGTTTCTCTCTACGGCATCTTTCTTTCTTATACTATTTCCCACAACGTCTAGCTCTCCAACAGCCCCCAAGCCTATTGTATGCTTTCTCCACTTTGCAAAACATCCCCTCTCTCCTTGCGCTCCACTTTGCCAGGCCAGTGTTTGAAAATTCCATAGGCAACAAACTGAGCTAATTGTGGGGCTCATCTGGTGCTTTTGTCTCCTTTCAAATATCATAGTACTATATTGCGTTTTGTTCTGGTCTTGTGGTTGTTACATTTACCTGTACTCCATTGTGGCTAGAACTAGAAGTCCCAATGTCTACTTCACAGTATCTTTGCTTTCTCAGAGGTTAGAGCAGTGCCTAGAGCTAGACGCCCGAGGTTACTCTTAATGAATACACAGTCATTTGTTACGCGACCTGGCCAGGGGAATATAGCAGAGCAAATGACAGACCTGAGTCTATTGGTCTTGATGCTTCTACATTGTACAATATGAAGTAGGGCTTATTTTGTTTCTCTTGTGGTTCTGCCTGAGGGTTCAAATTTCATCCAACATACCCCTTTTGCAACAAAGCTTAACTTCCCCATAAATGACTTTTTCTTCCTTCCTTTATGAACTTGACACCCACACTTGTGCTGAAACCACACTTAACCTTTTGGGATTCACTCTGAAGGGCCATAGGGGAAACACAGGGAAATGTCCAGGATTTTTCAGTACTATCTTCTTAGTTTCCCTGTTCACTTGACAAAGCCACAGAACACCACTTGGAGGATCTGGCAGATGAGCTCAGGAGTTATTTTCCTGTTTTCTTGAATAATCTTAGTTATTAACCTGGTCCTTCTGGAGCAATATTTTTTTTAGCTTACATTCTTTTTGTTTGATACTGAAATACTGATTTTTATTTAAACCATTTTGTGGGAGTGTCTGCCATGGGAAATGGGGTTGGGAGAATGTGTCAAGGTCAGAAATGTGAACTAACACTCCCCTAAAATCTGAGTTCTGCTGCTTTTGAGATGTACAGCACTGGATAGTTTTCTCTAAGCCTCAGTTTCGTTATGTGTAAAATGGGAATAATAATACCTACTTTTTGGAAAGGTTATATTTCTGAATGAAGGTGAAACACCTAGTGTTGTACCTGAGGTGCTCAATAGTGTAACAGTTCCTTTCTGACTTTCCCTTTTCTTTCTTGGCATGTTATCTTTTTCATAAGGAAAACACAGAGCAGAGGGGAAAATATACTTAAGAATCGTAGTGAAATGCATAGCTTTTGCAATCAACACACCTTGGCTTCATAGCTCAAGACTTTTGGGACTATGGAAAAGTCTCTTTACCACCTCAAGTGGCAGTTTATTTAGCTATCCAATGGAAAGTCATAATTCTTGAATGGCAACATTATTATGAGCTTGCATAAAAATTGAGTACAGTATACGTGGTCACCTGGGCTCATTTTGTGGCAGGTGTTCATGGCTTCTCACTTCTCATTAGCTCTGGACCAACCCTACTATACGATCTAGGACCAGCTGTGTGCTATGTCTCAGTTCCTCCCATTATGAGTTCATTCTGACCCTACTCTCCTCATCTGTGGTGCTTTTCGGAGAAAGGATATGCCCTGGCAATTTTCCTTTTGATGTGAGATCATGGGCAAGGGCAAGAACCAGGAGAGCTTCCTGGTACAGTTGGTAGTCATTCTAGAAAACAAACAGGGAGTGCCAAAGGCAATATTGGGGTCCCCTGCAGTAGCTGCAAGAGAAACACTTCCTAACTGAGAGCACAAAGCCATGTGCTAGGGCTCCATGAGGTGTTTGCTACCAGGCAGGTTAGCAGAGTGCAACAGACGATTGTTTGCTTTGGCCCAGGGACAGCTGGCAGCTGGCCCGTGCTCAGCCACCTTGGTCTTTGCCCCATAGGTCCTAGTAACTAGCAGTGCCCACAAAGTGAGGCACACTATTAGCCAGTGATTACACTGTGAGGTCACATGTCCCAGTGTTACCTAAACACAACATGCTGTGCAGAATGGACTTGTAGAGGCCTGCTCTGGGTCACCTGTGCAATGTGGAATGTATGCACATCCTATGTTTCCTTTATAGCACTTATAACAATTTATCATTTAGTAGTTCCTTTATTGTCTCCCTGAAACCCTACAGACTGTGGGCCAAGATAAACCTTAGCTGTTTTCTCATCACTGAGACACAGTATCTGACACCCACAACTCTAAGGAGGAAAGGTTTATCTTGGCCTATGGTCTGTAGGGTTTCAATTCATCATCAGCTGGCTCCAAAGCAGGGCATCATGGCAGAGGAGAATGGCTCATGGCACAGCAGGCAAGGAGCTGAGAAAGAGATCGAGGGCAAGAGGAGGGAGAGAGACCCTTCCATGCCATGCCCTTAATGACCCACCTCCTCCAACCAGGCTTCACCTCCCAAGATCACATTCAGCTGTAAACTCATCAGGAGATCAATTCATTGAAGATTATCATGCCCCAGTGATACAATCACATCCTAAAAGCCCCACCTATAAGCACAGGAGGCTTTGCGGAGACATCTAGGTATAAACCATGACACTTCCCTGCTCCAACTTTAACCCAATAGCACAGAACTGTAAAGGGCCCAGTAGCCCTATCCCTTTCTTTCATGGCACCTGGCAGGGCCTGACACATTGACAATACTTACTCAATATCTCTTGAACTAATGATTGAATAGCCAAGTCCTCAAACCATCATTTACCATTTTATTATAATATCCTTTGTTTGGTGTTGCTTCCTTATACATAGAAGAGAAGAAATACAGAGAACAGGATTTCCAGGTCATTTCATGATACAATGATAATGGGTCTTTATGGAACATGGATTAGGAACCCTGGCAAGACCATTGCCATCCACCTCTATGGGCACTGTCTTCTTTTACCTTCTCAGGGGAACTGTGAAGCATGTACTTTAATGTTGCTGCTTTGTAGGTGAAGAAAGTGACGCTCAGATAGATCGATTCAGCTGCCTGAGGTCTCATACCCAGACCACGGCAGAGCAGAGAATACTACGCAGTTATGTCCAGCTTCAGAACCCTGCCCTTTCCCTCAGATACGAGTGCTCTGAAACTCTGGTTCTTGACTCTGGCAACACATTGGAACTAGCCATTTTTTGCTTGTGCTTTAGCACTGTAGATTCTGATTTAATTACTCTAGGGTTTATCCCAGGCCTTGAGCTTTTCCCTGTATGTCTGCCTACTCTCATACTGTGAAGCTCAAATTGAGAGCTATTGCTCTGAAAGGCAAAGAGATGGATGTGGAACCAGTCAAACATCTTTCTTTGGTGCGACCTGCAGGCAGAGCTCTCTGAAGGATTTGATGATTGTGTATCATGGTCTCATCAGACAGATGCATAGCCTAGAGAGAGGAGGGCTCTGTGTAAGAGGTCTGCTTAAAAAGCAAGATGTGGTTTACTCATCTGGAGTATGAGAACGATGATAACTCTGGCATAGTGTGGCTGGAACTCTGGAATTTTAGGGCTGGAAGTGAATTTGGAGAGTGTCCCTGAGGCCCAGATGAGTTGGATGACTTGCCCAATGCTGAACAGTACAGAGATGGACGAAGCTGAGAAGCAGAACAACACAGTGGATAAGAGGCTGGGTCACACTGATGGCTCCAAATCTAGAAAGATCTTTCTGGCTCTGTGGTCCTGAACATCATAGTCAGAGGAACCTGATGCACAGAGTGGGAGCTGAGGGGCCCTGTCGACATGGAACAATAAAGGCGGGACCGGAGGTTTCCATCTTGGCTTCAGTTACCTTTCTCTATCCTGCATTGAAAAGTCCCCATGTGCTTGTTGGAGAGTTTTGCAGTGTGAGGTACGTGAGGGAATTTTGCTTTCTCTTGGAGAAACCCCATGTCTCCTCCCACGTGCCTGAAAAGGGAAGCTCCTCTGAAACTCAAGTACTACAGATACAGAATTGTTGAGATCTCTTTCTGATCAGAGGAGAAAACTGGAGCCTATGCCCACATTTAGCCAAAGGTGTCACAGTTTGAAAGCTGGCGAATGTGGGCATAAAACATGAACCTCCTGCCTCTTGATTCATTGTATCTCCTAAAATTCTATCCTGAGATATGACTACTGTTGTTGCCTTTTGCTGTCATGGTGCCTGAGAGGATGTGTGGGTAGAAGAAATAGGTGTAAGAATAGTAGTCAAAACATCTGACAATGAGCATGGAATTTAAAATCAGTCAGTCAGAATCAGGTCCATGGAATCAGAGCATACACCACCTGTGTGTTTCTTGAATGTTAGCTGGACTGTACTGGACATTGGACATCCTCTGTAGACAACAGTAAGTGGCATCAGGAGAGACAGTGGAATAATCTGGTCTCTTTGCTCCGCAGTTCCTAGGGATGGACTAACTTGGCCACTCAACCTTCTCCCTGTCCCTCTGAACTTTCTATTTGCATTTTTTTTCTTTTGTTCCCCTACTTTCCCACTGTGCCCCACACTCCTGAATCCTTTGAGGACTTCATTTTGATACCAAATTCTCATTATTTTCAATGGGAATTTTTATACATCAAGCCAAGTTTGGATAGCAAGTATTCAGGCAGGACAGATGGACTGAGATAAGCAGTACAAGTAAGTTTCTGAGACAATCACCAAGTGCAATTTCATGGTGGTGCCTCTGAGTGGGGTGGGTTGGGGCAGGGGATTTCTCTCTGAGATCTGGAGACGTTTGGTTTAGCTTTAGCAACCTCAGTCTTGGCCCTAAGGAGAAACCCTTTGTGAGTGGGCATGGCTTGTGTTGTTTTCTTTGTTCTTTTTTCAGTTGAACAGAGGGATAAGTAACACTCCCCTGCCACCTTCCCACACACATTTGTAGAAGTGCACCAACTTCAGAGCACTGGGCAGGAGAAAAGTGCGTCAGTAATTCTAACCCTTTCCTCAGCCATCTGGACTGAGGCCCTGCTGCTCTCAGAAGGACGTGGACCGGCTTCAGCTCATGCACTTGCCTCTCCAATTGCCTGGTCAGTGTCACCAGCCCTCCCTCTGATGGTTTCCATTTGAATGTCGCAGCAGAGAAGAAATGAGCAGTGACCTGGTGTCCCTGTTGAGTCATGTCCACCCGTAGGTTTCTCAAAGTCCCTGTCCTCCTTCTTGGGCTTTTGTCTCTGTTCAGACTTCCTCTCTTGCTGTCTCTAAGCACTCCTCTCCCCCGAGCCTGCTAGGTGGGGTTCTGAGGCTGGGGACAGGAAGGGTATGTGTATGACTTGGAGGTCGAGGACAACCAGGGGTGTTTTGTTGCTGCTATATTTCCTGAGGACACAATCACATGATCATCTTGGCTTCTGTCACTTCCTAAAAGCACTCATTTGACTTTGCCACGAGGGTCAGGTATCCTATCCCTGGGCTCCTACCCACAAATGTTCATTTTTTCATTCATTCAGCAAACCCAGCTTCCCCAAGATAAGCACTTCTGCAGGCCTGGTCGGCAACAGTCATTGAGCACTCCATATGGGTGTTAGGGATTGAGCAGGCCCTGACTAGCCAGGCTAAGGGAATTACAGTGCTAACCTCACCTCATTCCCCAGCCTCTGGAGGCCACGTACCCCTCGCAGTCTGGCGGAGAAAGTTCCCTCCCTGCACGTGTTTCGATCCGTTTCACCAGACTATGTTCAGCCTCATTTTCCTTCCAGATCCCAACTGTGCAATGCTGACCACAGCTCAGGCCACCAGCCTCGTTGCTTGATCCCACAACAGCCCTGCTCCCCTTCCCTTTCCTCCACTGCTGCTCCTCACACACCCAGAAGAGGATTTGGAGCTAGCATGCCAGACATCAGCTGGCTGCTTCTACTTCTCTCTGCCTAGCACAAAACTGGAGAAGCCAGAGCCTCCACCTCTTCCCTTCTCTCCCTGAACAGCGCAGAAAGCCAGCCACACTCACATGTGCGAATGTAGGCATTGGGCTGCAGGCTTTTTCTAGCCTGTCGGAAGCGTCCCCATAACCCTCCGCTCTGGACCCTCAGAGCCCACTTCCACGGGAGGTGCGAGCAATGGCCCTGTCTCCGTCAGCACCGTGCCTTCACCCAGGAGCTTGCGTTAGACCGCCTGAGTATCTGTTCCCTTCATCTCCTCCCAGGCCACCTGCGGGAGTCTAGAACCTTAGAATTGGAAGGAGTCACAGGGGTTATTTTTGGAGTTGTGCCCCACAGAGGCCATCAGCCTGAGCTTGTTTCTATTCTGGCCTCCTTTGCCTTTTCCTCCGCTTCAGAACACACGTGCGCACAGACTCCTGTACAGGCACCTCACCCTGAGGCTTGGGCCTAGCGCTCCCTGACGCTCGCCCTCCCCTGTCTCTGGAGTTCAGCCAGGCTGCTCCGGAGGGCTCTGGAGCACCATCCTCCTTTGCCTAGAAAGCAGGACCTTTGCCAGGGCCTCAGAGTGTGTGAGCAGAAGAAGACGGAAGGGAAGGAAGGAAAATGAAAGTGACCTCAGCAGAGGATTCATTTCTCTCCCCTGAAGGCACCAACTGCATGTACTTTCGGCCTGGCTGCAAGGAGCAATACCGGTTTACTCTTGTATCCTTCAAAAGTTACAGAACTGTGTCTTAGGAGAATGATTTATATTACTATAACCGAACTGACAAATGTCAACTTCACTGATAAATTATATTTGGTAAAATAAAGAGGATGTTTTTTCTTTTTTAAAAAAAACATCTTGTTTTTGATGACCTAGATTAGACTTCTACCAATTCTTTTCATCTGGAGAGTTGACATACTGACTTTGACAGATATGTGGTTTTTAATAAATTTAGGGCAAACAGTTCATTTCTTGCTACAAGTGTAACAAATATTTTGTTCTTATCACTCCCAGGTATGGGTACAAGCTAATAGGAACAGTGAATTTCAGAAAGACATCATTGCATTTTCAGATTCCCCACTGGGAAGTAAAAATTTTGAGACTAATGTTTTAGAGGCATGCATAATTCCATTTCTGATTCTGCCAATAACTATTTGCTTCAAACACATGAAATTTCTCAAATGTGATCAGTTTGGCTCTCATATATGAAAATTTAATATGGTTCAAACAAGTATCGGCAGAACCTCAATCCTGCTCCGGCTGCTGTCCTACAAAGTGGAAAGAAATGGATGTGTTGATCCTTTGATTTCTGCTGATGGCTTTTTTGTACAGTGCAGAAGATCTAGTCCCAGAGACACACCTGGACCTGATTCTGGTTCCATCTGGAGTTCTGGCACTCTCTCTGACTTTCATTCTCTTTTTTAGGATTGTTCACAATGAGATTAAACCATTTACTTATAGTATCCTAATTCATACAAGGGACTCAGTAAATTCTGCTTGACCCTCTCTTCCTGTCATGTGACCAGAGTGGCACAATCTGTGGTAGCTCACAATCCACTGTTAAAAATAAGATCTACTATAATCTGTGAAAATCAGTTGCTTTCAAGAACACACAGCACTAGGTGTACTTTTAAAATCCCAAGAGGTTTCCCTTACGTCCTAATTTAGAAAACTAAATGAACAGGTTAACAAAAAGAATTGGCATCCTTGACAAAATCTGTCAGCCTTCAATGCCAGTTTATTAAGTTACATCTATGAAATACATTAACATATAAAACCTTTCATTTACAGAAATTGGAATTTATAGGATAGTGTCCAAAGGCATGGGACGTGTACCAGTTAATTACATATCCAACAACATACAATATGCATTTTACCTTGGGGTTGTGGCGTTTTAACATAAAACAAAATCAATCAAAGCACATGGGGCTTATCACTAAAATCACATAAACACCTTCATTTGTTCACTCTCTACACCCCTGAAACAAAGAGGGGAACATACAAATTTTAATGACTTTAAAAATAAAATCATTTAAACACGGCCACTTTATTTACTCAACAGTGCACCTCTCTCTCCCCCTGCACACCTTTGTCGTGAGAGTAGGACTTGCCTGTCCTTACCCTTCACAGCCCTCCAGCACTGGGTAAGTGCTGTCATGTGATAGATGCTCAAAAACAAAAGATTCATGGGTGAAGTTGACAGGCCGCTGGGCTTGGTGTCAGGGGATAGGAATCTTAGTCTCAGCGCTCCAACTTGCTACTGTCTGGCTTAGAGCCACGTATGTCATCTCTTTTAGCCTGACTTTCTTCATCTTGAAAATGATGTAACTTGGAACAAATAAACTCTGTAGGTGATGTCAGTGCTTGAATTCCATGGCATTTCTCTATCAGCCAAGATCTCAGAGTCACTTTGTGTTGGACACTGTCTGAGCAGATGAGAAACGACAGCTACTGGGAACCACTGAGATGTTGACAAGGCTGCCAGGCTCTTCATGATCAAATAGAATGCACATGAGTCACTTAAAAGATGATTACACAGTCATCAGTTAGGAAAAGACCTCACAAATCCTTTGGCTCAATCACTTCTGCAGCCTAAATGAAAGAAGGGCTTCTACAAAACTCTTGGTTTGAATTACCTCCAGTGCAGAAGAAATCACTACCTGAAGAGCGTCTACTTGGGGGGAGAAAGGCATTTGGGGATGAGGCCGGAGGGGCTTGGCCTGGAACCAAAGCCTTTCATTCCCAGCTCTTTCTTCTGGGGATAACTGGGTAGCATCTGCTCCTCCTTCCACACCACCCCATGGTCTGAGAGGGTGTTCCTGTCTTCAATTTTTCCTCTGGTTATTACATGGGAGAGTATTTGCCAAGAGTAGAGGAGAATTTAACTAGTCTAGGACTATGAGTGAGGAAGGCAGAATTCTAACCCTAAATGTGCCACTAGATCCTTGTATGATCCAGGACAGGTAACTTCTTTTCAGACTGATGTAGCACTTTCTTCTTAAAATAGAGTGATGGAAGAGATGGGAGCAAGTAAATCTCAGAGCTTGGGAAACTGTATACAGGGTTATTAGTAGGGCCAGGCATGAGTGTGGCTGTTCTGAATTACATTCTTACCACTGGCGCAAAAGGCAAAATTCTAGGGTTAATGGTTCACTGAATTTTCCAAAGGGCTAGTTTCCAATATGAAGAATGGTATTAATATTCAGGGTAATAATACACTGAAAGAAAATTCTGCTGAAAATGAATTCCACCACCTTGGCTCTATAAGAGCGGGAAATCTGGAGGCAAAAGACATCTGCATATGTTTTGCACATATTATAAACAGACCCACCCTAAAAATTAATCCCCAATGTCACAATTGTGGAAACAGGGTTGAGTAAGCACTTGAGAAAATACCTTGCAAGACAATGCCAGCATCAGCCAACCCTCATGCAGAGTGAGCTAGTTGAACTTTTATCATCCGGAGGTATTACTGGGAAGCAAAAAGTTGGAATTTCCTCCTGGGTGGTTGACATGAAGCCAAAGGTTTTGGAATGCCCTGTTACTGAACTGAACCTGAGATGTTTCAGGAAATGAAAAGGTACACTTTTTTTCCTATTGTACTTTAATAAAAAAAATTTAGAAATTCTAGTAAACTACTGATTCTGTTTTCTCACATAGACCTAAACCATGCTGAGGTCCAAATGCGAGTGACCCATGAATTTTGATCATGTTTTCTGTATTGTTGAGGAAACACATACTTTTTAAGGCATCTTGGGTCACCCTAAAAGTTCTAGTATTTTCAAGAGTGTTAAATACCAAACTTCAGACTAGCAACAACCTCTTGCTCCATGCAGCTTACAGAATGGGTTCCACCAAGGGAAGATGTCTTTGTTCCTTTCCCTTCTATACTTATGATAAACTGTCCTTGAGAAGCTATTTAAAAAGACAGAGTAAATACACATCACTTTGTTAATGACACTCCTTCCATCATGTGGCACTCAATTTCACAATAATAGAATATCCATGTGCTGAAAGTTAGCGAATGGATCAACTAATACAAACAAAATAAATTAAAAGCTCTGCAGATAATGGAGATATTAGAATAACATGTCTAGAAGAAAATAATTTACTTTTGTGTCCCCAGGCCGATTAGATACTCAGTGAATGTTTGCAGAATTGATTTGAGTTTAGCTTTTTGAGAGACATTTAACCAGCAAAACATTCCCTCCTCTAAATGAGCTATTTTGTAAGGCATGCTCCCTCTCTCCTAAATCTTTGAACACATCTCATCAGCTCCTTTTAGGGGAATCATCACATGTTTTTAAAAAGCATTTTTCTACCTTTTAAAAATAGTGTGGTAATGTTTGCTATGGAAGTAACTGCCTTGGAGCTCTGACTTGAGTCTTTTTAGGAATGTTTGGCATTAGCTTTCTGAATAGAAAAAGATACATTGTTTACGATTCTAAAATAAAACCAGCAGTAAAACCTTGAGCTGCACTGTTCAACAAAATTAAGATGTGGTAAGGATTTCCTTCAGTGTCTTAGGATATGGGAAAATTTCTGTGTTCTATGTTCCAGGTCCATCAGATCCCTTGTTGGAGGTTTGAAGGCCCTTGGCACAGACCTCCTTTCGGTGGAGAAAGGGTGTGGTTATTCTAGAATCTTCTGTGCAAATCCTTTCCTGAACATCTGAGTTGCTTGATGTTCTCATGCACCCAGGAGACTGGTATAGACAGGACATTTTAATTTTCTTAATGGTGCATTAATTCTGGTCTTGGAGCCAGGCTAGAAAAGGATGAGGCATTCTGGATCTACCAATAAATATTTTGCTCACAGTGGATTGAGGGAACATTTTCTTGTCAAGGTAGTTTTGGAGTTAATGAGAAACCTCTTTTCTGCTTTAAGAAAAGGGTAATTCCTCTTTTTGGGATCCTTTTTCCCCATGGTCATCTTGGGTCTGCCTCCCTTCTTTCAGGCTTCACTTCCTCTCTGAAGATCTAGGAGGACCAGGTAGAGGTGACCACACCCTTTCCTGGGTGCTCACTGAGTGCTGTGCTATTTTGGGAAACTGAAGGCGAGGAAGAGGCCTGGTGTGTGTGTCTAGCAGAGGTTAGAAAATAGAGAGTCTTGCCCTCTCAAGGAAGGCACCTGAAGTTAATTTATATTAGTTGATAGTCAACAAGTTACTACTTAACCAGTCACTATGCTCAGGAGTCACATCACACATCTCTCTGCCTCTGTCATTTCCTGACAACCACAGTAAGAGCGATTTTTGGGCAAATTCACCCTCAGATCTATCTGTAAGTTCTCCCATGCTAGGAGCATTTATGATAGAGACCAAGGTGCTGGAGGTACCTGGTTATGTTACACTGAACTGCTCTCAGACTACACAGAATGCAGAAATTTAACCTGTTTCATTCCAATGAGCTCACTTGATCTTGAGAAAGAAATAGGCGGGTTCTTGTTTTATAAGTCAGCCAATAGAGGGTAAGGAGAGCAGAACCAGCCCTCCTGCCCTTGATACAGAAGTGCAGGAAAATCATTCGGACCAGAAGACACGAGCCCACTACAACACAGTGTCCATCTTCTCTTCTTAGGAGAAGAACTTGTCTGGGCTGATTAGCTAATTTTACATTCATATCCCTTTGAATATTTTAAGGGAAAAATACCCAACTAGCACTCAGCATATAAAGGCACAAATCCAACCTCAAAGCAGACCTGTGGAAACTGCTCCAGATTTGATGATTGACATTTTTTTTCCCCCTCAGAAAATAAGTCTGTGGTTTGTTGTACAGTCAGTCTACCTTACTATAGAAATCTGCTGTCAAGTTTTCTGAGTGACCCGCCGGACATCTTTCCTGGGACAGTGGCAGAAATAGCAGTTTCAGATGATAATATTTTTCAGACTTAAAGTTATTCTTCGGCATAAGTTGATTGATATTTAAACAGGAAGCATCAGTAGGTTTTACAGACACTGTGTAGAATCCATCTTTGCTCTTCAGAATATCCTCTAGGTTGAACTAGTATCCAGAATCAACACCCAAGAAAGGTGTGCTGAATATCCGCCATTGCTATATTTTCGATGTGCATGTGGAACTCACACTTAAGTTGACACCTGTTTACATAATCAAAGGTAAGGCAGCTTTTCTCATAGGCCATAGATGGTGTGAAAATCCATTCCTTTTTGGAGAACATTCATGAAAACATATCAGTTCTTCCCATTTTCTTAGGTGAGGTATGAAAGTACATGGAAATATTGATAAAAGATGTTTGCCTCCAGAAGGTTTATATCATTTTCTTGGACTTCCTTTGGATGTTGTCTGAAGTTTCTGAATTGATGCAAATTTATGATCAAGTTGAATAATAACTGGACTACTGGGGACAAGCGTGGAACAGGAAGGCGTGGGAATGTTCTTTCCATCCTGAGCTGAGTAGATCATACATTCATTTGGTGATCAATGTTTAGACAGTCAACACTCCTCCAAGCTACCCCAATACTCTATCTCTTCTCTTCTGCTTTTTTTCCCAATTAGAATTCTCATCAGGAAGGCATATACAGTGTGAATTTAAGGGTCATCTATTTCATAGCTAAACCACTCTCCCTGTGGAATATCTTCTACCCCTGACCCCAAAAACCCACAGCTATAATTTATACATGAATGAAGAAAATTGGAAGCTAGGAGGCATGGCTCCTTCATGCAGTGATTTCTGGCTTCCCCTTATAGCAAGAAGGCTCCAAAGAAGGTTTTGTCTTCTTTTGTGTAATCCACCAGAGAGATGTCACTGACATTCACCATCAGCTTGTCCCCTTCCTGCAGGGAGAACATGGCCCCAAGGTAGAGGGGCTGGAACCAGTTGCTGCTTATTTCACACACTGACTTGGTCCCTGTGAGCAGCTGGGAGGGCTCGGGGTAGCTGTCTGTTACCTTGGTAATGACCACGATGATGGAGTCTGGCTTGTTCTGTTGTCTTCCTGGGGTGATGTTACCACACTCAGAGGTGGTTCCTCGGAATGTGATCTGGGAGTATACAAAGTAGTCTCCTGACTCAGGGATGACCAGGAATTTGTTGGTATAGTTCATCCGGTTCTTGGTGAAGGCCAGTCCTAGTTCATGTTCCCAGTGCAGAGCTGGGAACTGATTTTTCAGGTGCTGTGTAGGAGTTTGTCTCACAACTGAAAATACAAGAGAGAGGTTTCATGAGCTCGAGTCCCAACCTTTGGACTTTGCTAAAAAGAGTCTTGTGCTAATCTCAAGAGGAAAAGGATTAAGTATGACCAACAGCTAACAGTGTTTGGGGAGGAATGAGGGGAGGGTATGTGCAGGTTTGTGTGGGAGAGGATGTGCATGTGTTTTTGAAGAGCAGAAAAGATATCTTGTGCAGGTGTCCTGGGGTAAAGGACTTTGCCTTTCTGAGGCTGAATGTTCTGATCTGACAATTTTGCATTTTACTTGACTCCTGTGTTCTTGAAAAGAGTAAAAATGAAGAACTCCCCCTTAGGCCTCTGTGTTCTAGAAACCCACTTACTGCATGGTTTTTCTACACAGTAGATTTGCTCACAGATGCCCCTTTGCTTACTGATGACAAGGCCAGATGCCCCAAGGGCCCATTCTTCACTGCATGTGTGATGAGTGTGACTATTTCATCCTCGCTGACCAATTGGAACAAAATGCTTGTTAACCAAAAATTAGTGAAGCCTCTCTCCTTCTTTTAGGCCCTGGACTTTGTCCTACTCTCACCCTGAGCAGCCTACATCCCCTCCCTAGACTAGTCTGGCCTCAGAATCAAAACTTCTCTGACCCGGCCATTTCACCCCTCATCTCATTCCATGTCCCCACATCTGGTACTTTCTAGCTTTGTTTGATGCTCTCTTTACACATATGGAAACCCTTTTTAGCCTAACATTTGAGAACGAGGCTGACTTTAGTTTCAGAGTGTTCTTCCTAGGGCTATAGTCCCCTCCCCTAGCATGGCACAGCCTGCTGTCCCTATCCTTGGTTCCACATTTACAGGTGCAGCAAACTGAGGATGGAAAATACTGGCAAAAATCTGTGTCTGTGCTGAGAGTATTTAGATCTTTTTTTTTTCATTATTTCCTAAACAACACAGTGTAACAACCATTTTCATGGTATTTCTACTTCATAAGGTAGTAAACATCACCCAGAGTGATTTAAACCTTAAGAGAAAATGCAGGTCAGTTATATGTGAATACTAAGTCATCTTACAGAAAAGATTAGAACATTCTAGGTGTGGGTGTCTGCAGGGGCCCTGGAACCAATTCCCCATGGCTGCCAAGAAGACTATCCTCTCTTCTCCCTTCTGTCCTCCCCTCTTTCTGACAATAATCCTTTTGCTTAGGTCTTTCCTTACTAAGTCTGTGTTGGTCTTTACTTGATATGTCTGGATGTGGAATTAGCATTCAGCTCAATCTGATTGATTTTGGGACCCACTCTGGGAATTGGTGGAACACACTTCTAGGCCTGTCTGCATGGGTCATGGAAGTATGGCTTTGGGGTCTGTATCTCTTTCTTTGCCCTTTCTGCTCTGACACTGCTTCCCTCCTCTGCTTCCTGGCCGCCATGAACTAAGCAGATCTGTTCCACAGTTCTGCCATGATGTTTTTCCTTTGAGCCTAAGGACCGACGATTAAATTCTTTGTGACCAGGTGCCAAATTAAACCTTTTCTCCTTTAGATTGCAAGTGCTGGGTATTTTGCCTCAGGGACAAGAATGCTGATTAATACACTTTTCTTAAAGGAAATAGAGCTAATAATTCTTGTGGAAGGGATTAGAAGATGTGGTAGGCTGGTACCACATCAAATCCCTGGCTACTAGGAATAGCCTCTAAACTACACTCACTTTTACTAGCCTTCTTGTTTTAGACGTATGATGCACCAAAGAGGCCATTTCGGAGAGTTAGATGTTCCCCGTCAGCGCATTCCAATGCTGTGATCCATATATGTGCAGTGATTAATAAAGAATCATCTAGCAAGACATGTTGGAAACAGAGTCATAAAACATTTTGGATCTTCTTCTTCCACATTTACAGGGCCAAAATACTATATAAATCAATGCAATTGACTTGTGGAATGAGGGGAGGGATCTGAGCTTTGGGCCACGTGGGCCCACTACCAACTCTGATACTGCAACCAGGTAGGCTCCTTCTCTTCTCTTAACTTCAGAATGAAAGGATGAAACCTTTCAGGGTCTCATTCTCAAGATAAAATGAATGGAACACACATGGAGATTTTTATCGCAGTGGCTGGGTATAATTATATTCAGTTACCTTTAAATCAGCATCTTTCATTTTGACAGATTAAAAAAATAAGCCTATTTTATTTTATATCTTTTACTATGTTCTTTTGTTTGCTTAATCGTGAGGATATCTTATACAGAACATATTAATGAATGTTTTTATGAAATACATCTTAGCAGAAGAAAACCAGTATAATCAAACTTGATTCAAACCACTGATTTCAAATAAGATAATCTATGATGAAATGAATACTTTTCAGGAGAAATAAAAACAACTTGATATCCTATAACTACTTTTGAAACCCACAGCCATCCCTATGACATGCTGACACCACAGTTTTGGGGTAGGTTATGATGGAAGAAACCATTTAGCAAGCTGCATACCCAGTAAGTGATCTGACATCTACTTCCTGGATCTTCTAAAGTGTCTTTCCCATTTTTTGGCTGGACTAGGGATTCTTTTACAACTATGGCACTTGTCCCAGATGTGTGTGGACTCTTCTGGCCCCCATACGATGTGACCCCTGGAAAGCTTTGGTGCCATTTTGCAAACTCACATGAACAGTCCTCACTAGTCTCTGATTTTTCTTAGTGTTAGTCATTCTTTCTGGGTGATGAAATAATTTTTAAGAAGTCCTTAAATGATTCAAAAACAAAATTCATATCTCCAGACAAGGCAAGCTGTATGGAATTGGTGCGCCGTTAGTTATGTCAGCAGAGCAGTAAGCTGGAATGCAGACAGGAAGTGTGTTGCAATGAAAACTGCACTTTCCAAGAGGCCAACTTGAACTGTTCCACTTCTTAATCATCTGACTTAGGATACACAGATTTAGTTACCCGAACCTCAGTTTCCACGTCCGTGAATGGGAACAACTATTCCTGTTTCACTGGACTCACATGCAGATTTAAATGATATAGTAGAAGTAAAATGTCTACTGCAGTGCTTGACACTATTGGATCTCAGTAGCAGATGGACTTCCTCCCCAGTTTCTGTGTCTTGTTCTTAGGAAGAGGGGTGACATCTCCATACTCAGGCAGTTCTTAGGGTTTTCCTCCCTGTCCTGTTCAATTTCTCCCATTTTAGACAAGAGGAAGTGGTAACAACGTGGCATCCCCCAGTCTTAAATTGACTCAGGACTCAAACAACTGGTCCGATACTAATACAAATATCTTGGACCCCAAGGGGATTCTCCTGCTTGCATCTAAATTCTCCAGTTTCTCAGTGAGTTTTAACACACACACTTCTGCCCCACATCCTGCTGTTTTCTGGAATATCAGGTGGGAGACACCTGGAATTTCCACGTGAGACCTGGGAAACTGGTGACGCTGAGAGATTCCTCTTACTATCTTCACAGTGGAAATTCTTCAGAAACACCTTCCTGAATGCAAATGCCCAGTGACATCATCTTGATTCGGGTCCAGATGGACTGGATACATTGGCAAAACAGGGCCCTTTACATCTCTGACCAGAGCCAGAATTACCTGAAGCTCACAGGCTGAGGGAAGTCATTTCCAAATGGTTGTGTGAAAGCAAGAGAGAGATAGGAGAGAAAGAAAGAAGGCTGTTCAAGCTGGAAAGAAAGTGCCCAGAGACACAGAGACAGAAGACTTTGGGAAGCCATGGACTGAGAGAAGTCTGTCGCCCAGGGCTGTGGTTCTTACACTGCCAGTTCTGAATTACCGTTTCTGGTAAATGCGTGGAAAGCAACTTCAGACCCATGGCTGATGGTCACCTAGAGAACACAGAGAAGCTTACCTGTCAGGTGTGCCCTCGGCTTATCTCTGTCACCTCTGAGTGATGCATCTGCAAGAAAGAAGAAACGAGCTCACATGAGCCAAAGGGTGGCTGGAGTGAGGACAGAACTTTGGGAGCTGCCTGGAACCTGTGATGGGAGGTGGACATCGATCTCCTTCAGTCTGGTCCAGTTTCCCTCCTTTTGAGTTTCGGGCTGGCATGTGGTGCCTTGTAGTAAACACACTAGGGACAGGGGCAACTCCAAAGAAAAGAGTCCTGTTCAACTGAGTACAAATGAGTCTTGGCCCCTGACTTGGGGCAGGTCATGCAGCCCGAGAGTCTGTTTTCTCATCTCTAAGATGGTCACGACAATCCCAGCATGGTTGAAGAGTGCTCAGCAGGACTCTTGCACATGGTCAGTGTTCAGCAAGGCATAACTTGCTGCCCCTTTGCGCAAGCTACTCCCATGAGAGTAACCGGCCTTTGCCTTCGTCCTGGTACCTTGAACTACATTTACTAGGAGGCACAGAGAAATGGGATGGGGAGTGAGTGAGTTCATTTTGCAGCTATATAAACATAGCAGGTCCTTTACCCTCTTTGGGCTGCTGTTCTTGCATTAGCTCTTGAAATACCCAAGTTCCCTTTGGCTCTCAAGAGATGGTGATTATGTGAGAAAGCCGAGCATGTTCTAACTGCAGTGAGGATTATGATGTTGACTGTTGACAATCCATTTAAAATGACAGAAGCCATTGTGCCCTTTTGATAGGTTGGGCATTGTTCTCATCCCCTTATGGGAATTAACTAATTTAATTCACACTGACTCTATCAAGAGAGTGCTATTGTAACCATTTTTAGAGGTGACAAAATGGAGATAGAGACAGCTAACATCATTTATCCAAAGGTCACATGGCTAGTGAATTCCAGAGCATCAACTCCAGGCCATGTGCTGAGTCACAGCCTTATTTTACCTTTTTTGTGATGGAGGAGGAGCCTTAAGTTTATGTCCTTCAGCTTGAGGGATGTAAAGGCCCACCTCCAACACTCCTGCGTACCACAACTATTAGAAATGTTCTTGTTCCTCCCAATAAAAGCATCAAAGATAAACACACTTACAAGCTCGCTGATGTGCAGGTCCAAACCTCTGCTCTGCTACAGTCTGTTGAGGGAAAAAAGGATGTAAGTTAGACCACTTGTGCTACCCCCAGCAGGTACCTAGCTGCTTATAACACAGGTGAGAGTAAGATGCTGCTGGTATTAGCCTGAGTCCTTTTCCATGAGGAAGGCAGCAGGAGAATATTTTGGTTGAACAGCAGGTCTCCATGGTTCTGGTCCCTCCCTCTGTCTCATCCCTCCCCTGCCTGCTTCTGAGTGCTTTGCACCTCAGCTGTCCACATCCTTCTTCTACGATTGCCCTCCCCCGCCCTTCTCTATCTGATGCTTGCGTCTGAGCCTGAGCTTCGAAGCTCTGTCCTCAGTTCTTTTCCTGTTCTATTCTAGGGGACCTCGGTGTCTTGTCGTTGCTTACTTGAAGAAGTAATGGTACTCGCTTTCTTTTCTTTTCTCCATTAAAATTTGAAAATTGTAACAATTCTTACAAAATAGTATAGAAAAAGAACTAATGACCGTGTTCCCCCTACCATCAACTTCCTTGTGATCCCAGCTGGGGAGTCATTTCAGATACCATGGGAGAGTACAGTAGGAAAGTGACTGCCTTGGCGGCAGACAGACCCACACTGAGCTGTGGTTCCATTGTTTACGGACAATATCATTTTGAGAAAGACACTTCTTCTCTCTTTGCTGTAGTGTCCACATTTATAAAATGGGAAATAATACTCCTTGCTCTAAATGATTTGTAGGGTTACATCAGCAAATGGATGTGTCTGCAAATAATAATTGGAAAATGAGAGAGGCACCATTTATGAAGCTTGGGGGGAAAAATCCATGACTTTTCCTTAGGAATCATATCACCTACTTACATTTTACAAGGTTTTTTTTTTTTTTTTTAATGAAAAAACACTTTCTCTAATACAATTTTGACTCAATCCAGGCTTCAGAATTGGTTCTTGTGACTGCACAGCACCCACTAATGGGTGATCCTCCTGCCACCGTGAATATTGGTCTGTTTTACATCTTATAATATGTGCATGTTCTGTGTTCGTGAGTGACATTGTGCATCTGTGTGAGTGTGAGGGAATAGACCTTTTCAGCAGAGAAGGGTGTATGTTGTATCGGTGTCTGTGTGGTGTGGTGTTGTGTGCATAGATGTCTCCGGATTTTCATGTAAATGTAGCTTGTCTGTCCCTACAGAGGCCAGCTTTGAGAGCAGCTCTGTGATAGCAGTGATCCTGTAGCACCCACACTTCATACTCTTTCTGCTCTCAGCTTCCCTTACTTGACTTTGACTGGAAGCTTTTTTCCATGTAGAAATCAAATCTTGTCTTTGAATCATTAACTGACTTCAGTGTTTCTCCAGCTATTTTCCCTGTTCTTCCTAGATCTGCCACTGCCTGGCTCAGGCTTCCCTTTGGCTCCCAGACCTGAAATGTGCTTCTTTCTTCTCCCACAAACCCCAAGTCTATCACTTCTATTTTACAGTTCTCTCATTTGTGCGTCCATACCAGGCCTTGGGCACTGCTCTCCTGAATTCTGCTAACAACTTTCAACAGGTCCCCATCTCTCTGATCCTTCCCTTCCTCTCATCCATCTCCTGCCTGGTTTTGAGTGTTTTTCCTAAAACAGAAATTTTATCAAGACACAGCTCGCTCAGAGGCCTTCGACAGCTCCAGTGGCCTTCACAACACATCCTATCTTGTCTTAACATTCACAGTCCCAATTTGCCACCTCAGCTTTGTTACCTGCTATTTACTCCCCTTAGGCCCTCTGTGTTCCCAGCCGTAACAGGCAACCACAGTACATGATTCAAGAAGCATAAAAATGCAGAAGGAGCAGCTACTGTTTAATGAATGAGTAGTGACACTGCTATGTTAAGACCTTCACAGGCGTCATTTCCTTCAGCTTCAGGACAATACATAAGGTGAGGCTCTTCATAGTTCCATATTGCCAATGGGGGCTGGAGCAGATAAACAACCTGCTTAATGTTCTACACTTGGAAAATGGAGCTATAGGATTTTAACTCTGGCCAGATGCCGACAGAATCCCAACCTCTAACCCACTGCACCCCCAGCTTTTGGACAAGCTCCTCATCTGATGAAATGGAAGCTAAGTACCCACAATTCTACGTACTGGTGATAGCAAGCCCAAAGTTCAGAAGACGGAGTCCTGGCCCAGAAGTGGGAGAATCCAGGGAAATTACCCTGATCTGAAGCTTACAGTTCCTGCAGATATTTGCCAGGTGATAAAAGGGGTAATGACTCTTTCAGACAAGGCCTGTGGCTTGTGCAAGAGTCAGAAGGCCCAACAGAACATGGGCACACTGAGAGAACTGAGGCCTTCTGCTACCAAATGAGTACATTCTGTGCACTTAGTGTAGGGGCGTGAGTACAATGGCCTTTGAAATATCTAAACCCACTTGTACAGCACAATAAGTTTGATAGGCTTAAGGAGCAGAGAAGCAGCCCTCATGTGAGCATACTCTCTGGCCTGTTGCCTGACTTGCTATTCACAGAGCTGATAAAGGAATCAGAAAACTAAAGGTGGGGTTTTCTAATTCAGAAGTTTAGAAAGGAGATATTCTTGTTCATATGAAAATATTGTAAGTACATAGAATAGGTGAACATAATCTTTTAGTAGTAGGGCCTCCAAAGGCCTTCATCCTGGAACATAGTCATGGATATTTATTGAGTTGCAAGACGGGGCCAGGAGCCAGGGTCAGAAGTGGCAAGTGTGTATGCCCATAGCACACATCCTAGTGGGACATTGGGATGCCTGTGGCCACTGGTGTGTGCTCTAGCAACACAAAGTGGAGCATCTTCTTCCCCACCCCCTTTACTTCTTATAGGTCAGGGAGCTTTTACTGTTACTTGATTTTCTTTCTTTTTTATGTTGACTGGTGGTCCTTGACTCAAACTGACCATGACCTATTACTATGGTCATCTGTGGAATTACCTTCAGACTGGGAAGAGGAAGAGGTGGACAGAAGGAGGCAATGGCTATCTAACTGAGTGCTTCATAGTTGGTAGGTCCTATCCTGAGCCATGATGTGTGATCTCCATTTCATACTTCAGCTATGTCCAAGGGTGTGTGTGTGAGTTGGGGGTCAGCATCACCTTTGCAGAATCTGCAGAAGACTTTATAACAGGAGCTCAAAGAGGTTAAACACCTGCTCAAAGTCAAAGATAAACAGAGGGCCTGGAATCTGAACCTTTGGACCAAGTACAGACCCTGGTGCCTGTCAGGAGCTCCATAAACATTAGCAGAGAACACAGCAAATGAATGAGTTTGAAATGAAATGGTCTTGGAGACATCCTGCATTTCCCCAGACTGCTTAAGTACATTTTAACTAACGTGTCACTTAACCTTCCCTCCCACTTTCTGTAGCCACTCCCTCTATCCACGAGCAGGAAGAGATACTCAATTCTTGCTGTTGTAAATGCTACAATCGCAAAAGCATAAATGTTTTATGATCTACAACATCCTCCTGACCTTCTAGGAGAAATATACAGACATCGTGCCTCTTTGTCACTGCCTTGGGCTTCTCCCTGCTTGTTCTTTCGTAAGCATCAATTCAACCTGGAAATATATTCTGAGGTCATTTCACTTCACCCTTCTCCCAGGAGCTCTGGACAGGGCTGTCCATGCCACACTCAGCATGGTGCAGAGTAAAGCTGCTGGTGTTTGCAGCCTCGCAAATTTGGATATCCCAGTCCTGTTATTTCCTGACACCCTGATTTGGGAATGTCAGTGAATGTTTGACACTGTTTTCTTATCAATAAGAGCTCACCCTAATTCTTTCTTCGCATGACTATTAAGCTGGCTCAGAAAGACCACACGTATAAAGCGAGTATCCAATTCAATTCCCTTCTGTTTTGGGGTACCACACATGCCTATGGTGTGTGTCATTGATTCTGCACACCCCTCTCTTTGGTCTTGTAACTTCAGTTGTAAAGAGAAGAATCTTTGTATCTCTTCATGACAAATAGAAGATTTTAGGGTCCTTCAGAAGTTCTGGCAGCTTCCCCCTTTCCCCAAAGACAGACATGCCATAGACTCCCTCAGTCCATAGTTTGCAGCTGGTCTCTTGCTCTTCCAGAATGGAAAAGTGTTGAGGGAATAGGTGTTAGTCTGTTTCCACCTCCTTTGAGACTCTCAGCTTGTGAATGCTTGTGGTTTCTGGGTCTGGTTAAGGAGCCACCATGCGTGTCTGGGGTTTGTACCTGCAACTGGTTCTCCTGTCTTCCTTTGCACTCTGCAGTGCCTTGGCTACCTCTCTCTGGCTTCCCTGCCCTTTGCTCTCAATGAGTCTGTTCCCCTCCCGGGTGTGCTGAGGCTTCCTCAGGCTACAACAGGATGCTCTATGGGGGAAATCAATGGCTCACAAGGTGGACTGGACTCTTAGCTTAACTGTCTGTTTCTTGCAGACAGCACCGACAAGGATTATCTTTTATTATTTTCTTTCCCCAAAAGAAGACAACTTGAGTGAGATTAAAAAGGCTCACTCCAAGTGGAGTGGACAAGGAGATGGGGTCTGTTGAACATCTGCCTGTTGGCAGCAGAATTCTCCCTGCAGCACGTGAAGAAAGTCATTGAATCTCCCTCTTCCAGGGGCAGTGAGTCTAAGGCTCAAGGAGATCTGCTACTTTGCCCATTCCTTTATCCTTCTCACCATCCACAAAACACTCCATGGTGTCTTCAGTGTGCCAGCTACAGTAAGTTGCCCTTGGAAAAAGAAAGAGTACCAGCATTTACTGAGCACTTACTACATGGTAGACTTTTCAAGGTTAAGTCCTCCTGATCACCTCAAGTCCTCCTGATCACCTAGTCACCAATTGTCCCCATTTTCTATGTAAAGAAACTGAGGCTCTGGAAGGTTAGGTAACTTGTTAAGCAGTGGGAGGGCCAGAATTCAGACTGCGAATGAGCTTTTGATGCATGATATCTCCAAGATGCAAATTTGCTTAATAACTTCCCTAAAAGTGCAAAAATATTTGACAGTGAGTGGAGTCTGGTTGCCTGCATAAGAATGTCATTTCTTCCTGTCTTTTCAACGGCCCAGCAGACAGTCTGTGATGCACGTCACAGCTTGGCTTAAAATTTATTCAACGCCAGAAGCATTTTATTTCTCTAATCTCTTTTTGGAAAGCATTTCTGACCTGGAAGATTTTGTTTTAAATTAAAGTTTTGTAACATGAACCGGCCCAGACACCTCTTTGATCCTTCTTTTCCCTTCTAGGAAGACATGGACAGCTGTAACTCCTTTCAGGACAGGAGTCATGGGTGCGTGATTCTGAGGATGACATAGATTTGGGTTGGAAAACTCCACGCCAGGGCTGGCAGGAGGTGCTGAGAAGGATGTGACTGCTTTTCTGCATGTTGTTGTTAATACTGTTCTTCCTCTAGTGTGGCAGTGGCAACCCAGCAGGGGTCAGACAGTGTGGTTTCAGATATTGGTTCTGCTACTGAATAGAGGTATAAGCTTTGGACAAATCCTTTTAGCTTTTGGAGCCTCAATTTTCTTGTTTACAAAAATGGGCATCGGCTGGATTCCTTCAGTGACCTGTGATCATCTGAATGGCTTTATCTGTTATGGGGTTTTTCAACTGGACCTCACACACAGCCCTCCTGCCACAGGTACCTTCCTTCCCTCCTCCGGGAAATCCTCCATGAACCATCCCTACCTCCATGGCTGGGCTAGGAGAACAATGGAACTCCTCAGTGCCTTTACACTGAAATAGCTATTTCTTTATTTGTCTCATGTATCAGACCTAAAGCTCCCTGAAGTTCCCGATTGGGTCCTCTTGGTAGTTTTGGTAGTTATCTGACGTGAGGCTCACAGTGGTGACCACCTCCCAGTGGCTTTCCCACATTTGGAACATACATAGTGCCCCTGCACAGACCTTATGGAAACTGCCACGAATTGCTATTAATGCCTACTTTGAATGGAAAAGGAAACAGGCCCAAAGAAGAGAAGTCATGAGCCTATTTTCACATGGCCAGAAGTACCGTGGGACACATTCTGGAATGGAGCCCAAGGCCTTCACACTGAGCTACATCCACAGGCCTTTTAAAAAATTTTAATTTTGAGACTGGGTTTCACTAAACTGCCCAGGTTGGGTTTGAACTTGTGCTCCTCCAGTTTCAGCCTCCCAGAGTGCTGCGATAGTAGGCACATGCCACCATGCCCGCCTGGTTTTCCTTTTTGAATGCCCCTCCCTCCCTCCAGTACATCCCTGCAGATCTACTCTCTGCCCTTCTTGGCCCTGCTCTGTCTGGCATGGCTGACCTCTGGGCCAGGCTGTTCCCTGTCTCCTTTGGGGCCTGGCTCCAGACAAGCCTGTCCTAGGCTCCTGTTCTCCCTGGGGTCCTCAAAGATGGCACTGGTGCTTCATGCCCAGGGATGGCTTCCTCCTCCTACCCCTGGGTGCTTCCAGTGTTTTGCTGCATTGCAGTTTGTGCCTGTCCATGAACAAGCTGTTCTTCAAATCCCATTCCCTCTCTTCTTTAAGTGCTCTTCTCCTTTCTGCTCTTTTCTTAAGTGGCCAGCTGCTTCTTTTCAGGATCCTGATTGCTATCCGTGCCCCAACTTCACTTCATCTCTGTTTCTCTGTCTTTCTCTTCTGACGCACTAAGAGTTGCATAGCCTGGTCAAAGGACAGTCCCAGATGTTTCCACATGTCCCCTCATGGGGAAGGTGGTTTCCCTGCAGTGGGTGCCTAGTAGTAGCCTGTGCATTCCTTGAGCACTTGAGTTGCTTAGGCATGGGGACAGACTTTGGGGTGCCGTAAAGATGTTCCAGATTCCTGTCTAATGACATCTCCCTTCCTTAGACTGTGGCATCTGTGCCACGGTCTTCTAAATAGACAAAGACATTTACTGTCTTCTGCTGCCCTTGTGGAATCTCAGACATCACCCTAGAGATGCCATTACATTTTGGGGTTCTCTTCAGAGCCCAGGAATGCACAAGCTTCTGGGGGCCACTTGGTGCCTCAGCCAAGAACAACTGTCTCCTGCCTGTAGAGGGACAGCATCTCCGCAGGACCACCTCCTTCTCCCGGGAATGAACTGCCGGATGGCCCTGTGGATTCACCTCTCACATCAGTGGCATTTCCGGGTTGTGTGCATATTTCTACATTTTGCGAGCCATGGCCAGTGGCCAGGATTGCAGCTGTCTGTCTGTTGGCCTTAATGGGGCCATGAGAGTCACACACTGGCCGCACTTTCCCACTTCTTGGGAGCTGGCTAGGACTGCTCACAGTCCTGCTTCCCAGTGAAAGCAGTTATTTTCTCCTTCAGAATGTAATATTTTGGACTGAAATTCAATCAGAATTATGCAGGAGGCTTTGTTTTGAAATCACTTAAATAACTATGATTTTAGGCTTTTAGTTCCTTGTTTGATTTTCCTAGTCCTAACTTATAAGTTTTCTCCTTAACATCTACATCCTTAACACCTTCTCTATTACTTTCCATGGATTCTACCTTCTTTTTTGACTAACCTCTTTCTAGCTCTCAGTGAGATCTTAGAGTTAGACAACCAAGTGGAAGGTTCTTTATGGACTATCAAAGGCTAATACTTCCAAAAGAATTAAGACGCGTTATGTACATGCACCAACTCACTGCAAGGAATGCCATCATTATGTACTGCAAACACGCATTAGTAAAAAAATAAAAACTGAAAGAAAAGGGCAGCTAATATTTCTAAACTGAAGAAAGGAAATTGGCTAAATAAATTATAGCACATACATATAGGAATACAATAGCTATCCACATCACCATACTGCTGTGAATTTACAAACATATAAATAAAATCACAATATATTATGAAACTAAAATGAGTTGATCCTTCTCTTAAGAAGGATGAAATGGAAACAAAGCTTTTAAATAAGGAAGGGAAGAGGGGTTGACAGGTGGGGAGGGAAATGGGAAAAAACAGAAATCAAGATATATCATGCACAGGTACAAATTCTTTATGATGAATTTGAACATTATGTACATTTAAATTATACCAACAATTTTAATAAAAATAATATGGAAGTGTACATGCCAAGCTATTAACAGCTATCCTCTTTAAAGGCTTATGGGTAATGATAATTTTCATTTCTACATCTGTGACTTCTAACTTTTTTTTAATACCATGTGTCAGTTATATACTTTAAAAGCTTTTATAAAATAAATGTCCCCAAATAATGAGTACATCATATACTAGGATTATGATTCTCTACAAACACAGAGTTAGAAGTTATTCACCTATCACCATAAGAAAGGTCAATTCACTCACTGCAAACATGGAAACACTGAGGAGAACCCGGTGCAAAGCTGGAGTAAGTGCTGTGGCTGGCACAGTCCCAGGATGCTCAGCTGAAATGGAGCTGCTTACCTGCTGGATCTGGACACAGTCCTCGCCTTGGACCCAGAGCTGACTGACCAGCAGGTAGGTTGTGAGTGCTGTGAGGAAGGGGAGTGACACCAGGCAGCAGGTGAGAAGGCAGCGCACGCCCTTGTTCCTGGCTCCCAGCCGGGCCCTGGCCTTGGGCCCACTGTGGTTGCAGCTCTCCGTCGACAGCATTTCCATGCTGGCTGTTTCCCCAAAGCCCAGCTCCAGGTCTGCCATGCTCCTGCTGTCCTGGAGGTGCCTCTGACCTGGCCTCGTCCGAGATCCCCATTAAATAGGGGAGAAACTCGCACAGTGGGCGAGTTAATCACTCTGCCTTCTCCTCCCCTTTCCCTCTCCCCCTGGCCCTGCCCTTGCTAGGGAATGCACCGCCTACAACAGAAACCAAGTTTGGTTTAAGAGGAAAAAAAAAAAAAAGAAGAAGAAGGAGAAGAGAAGAAAGCTTTCCCAAGCATATTCATACTCAGTCTGTTCATGTGCTCCTGCCTTGGTTTACAGAAGGAAGTTAGGAAAGTCCCCGGAGGAGGGGAAAAAGAGTTCATCAAGGCAGTGGGAGGGGCAAATGAAGATATACCTGTGGCAAGCCCTGGAGCCCTGCTGGCTGTGCCAGCCCAGGGAGTGTGCCCGTGCGGCTCCTGGAAGTGAAAGTGAGGGCAGGGGAGGTGCGCGTCTTGTGGACGGAGAAATGGGCACCGTCCTGGTTGCATCATCGCTTCCAATGTGCCAACAATTTCTCTCTGTCTCTGTCTCCGTCTCCGTCTCCGTCTCCGTCTCTGTCTCCGTCTCCTTCTCCGTCTCTATCTCTCTCTCTGTGTCTATGTCTCTGTCTCTCTCTTGCCTATCTCCCCCTATCTTCCAACGACTGAATCCAGCAGTTTGGCACTGAGCTACACCCCCAGCCTTTTTATAATTTTTTATTTTGAGATAAGTTAAGTCAATAAATTTCCCAGACTGGTCTGGAACTTTGATCCTCCCACCTTAGCCTCTCAGTGGGCTGGGATGACAGACATGTGCCACCCCTCCAGGTCCCTTCATCTTTTTCAGCCAGATAGCAGTTCGTTCCCATTGTCCAGCTGGGAATACTAACTTTCTGGAAGGTGAAGGCACTTGGCCTAGGTTGTCCAGGGATTCAGAGAGAGGAGCCTAGGAGTCAACCTTCTGAGTCATGGTTTGGGGTTCTGACCTCAACCACACACAGAGAGGAAATGATATTTCTAGCCTCTATTGACAACAGTCTAAGCAGAGAGTGTGAGGTGGTAGTAAGAGGTACTGTCATTGTATTGTGGGGGGGGGACATTTACTCCTATGTCCTGTTGAGTCTGAAGTTAATTGAGCATTGGTGATACGCCTTGCAGTCTTGCCCACGTTGGCTGTGGGGGGTCCAAGGCACATAATATAGGGTAACATTTATGAAGCACTTACTTTGTGTCAGTGTCAACTGCGTCTTGCCCACGTTGGTTGTGTGTGGGGGCCATGCTACATAAGAAAGGGTAACATTTATGAAGCACTTACTTTGTGTCAGTGACTGCTGAAAGTGAAATGTGTTCATGACATCATTCAGTAACATTTTCAGATAGCAATGTTCTTATTCCCTCAGTCATATGCAGTCAGTGACAAGGCCAGGCTCAGGGCTCTAGCAGGCGCTCGTGAAGCCTCCTGGCTCTCACGTCACGCTGCATGTGCTGCCATTTGGTACATACACAGATCTCTTACCCAGGAGAAGTTGATTCCTCCAATGAGGGTGTTAAGGGAAAGACAAATGTGGGGTTAGGACTAGGCCAGGAGCTTAGACAGGAAAGATGCCAGGGGAGGGAAGCAGTCTCTGAGCCCAGGGGCGCTACAGAAATCAGAAGGCTTAGGGAATGGATTGTGGCATGTGGCAGAGGCCAACTCCGTAGAGCTTCCATTCAGGGGCTGCTTCCACTTACCTCCAAGCCCACACCCTCCAGGCCACAGGATAAGGGTTTTCCTGGCCTCGCCTTTCCTCACCGTTACCTTCCCCACAGCCTGGCCATCTCTCTTCCTGCTTTCCCAGGCTGCAGTCCCTTGGACCAACTAGACTTCATGCTGCTTCCTCCCCTGTGACAGCTTCCAGTCTCTCTCGTATCTCCATGCTTCCCTCTCCCTTAACTGTGTGCAGAAACCTTGCTTGCTCTCCACTCCTCCAGTGGCAAGATGCTCATCTTTATGCTCTGGTAAATTTCTGTTTCTCCCCTGTCACTGAACACTTCATCCTAGACTGAGCTTGCTTGATTTTCGGTCACTGCTCCTCTGGCTATTAGATCACAGGATGCGCAACAAGAGTTAAGTTCTATTCTTTCCCTGGGGCCATTGATCCTAACATAGTAGCTGTCACTTAATAGGCTCAGAACTAACAATCACTGAACTAAGCATCATATTTTCAAGAATTTCAGCAAAAGATGGTTTTAATGTCTGTCAACGACCCTTGCTTCCTTCAACAAATGTAGTAAGACACTGCTCTTTGAGAATAGCCCAAATCTTTGCTGCTGTACCTTAACATTTCTCTTAATGACCGAATAGTATTTCATGGCATAAATGCATCAGAGTTTTGTTTAACTGTTCACACATTGAAGGATATTTGGGCTAGTTCCAGTTTTCAGTTTATCACACATGAAGCTGTTATACTCATGAGTAGGTTTTGTGCAAACTTATTTTCACTTCCCTGGTATAGGTGCTTGAGAGTGACTTTGCTCAGCTGAATGGTAGGCATATGTCTAACCATGTGGGCAAGAGCTGTACCCTGCTCCAGAGGGGTGGTATTATTTTGCCTTCACCAGCAATGTGTGAAATGTCTAACATCCCTCCTCAGTGCTTGGTATCATCACTATTTGTTATTTTATCCATTCTGATAGGCGCATGGTAATGTCTTACTATGATTTCAATTTGCATTTCCCTAATGGGTAATAATATGGGGCATCATTTCATGTGCTTACTTGTCATCTGCACATCCTCTTTGGTAAAATAGACATCTGTTTTCATTGCCACAACTACTTCTTTCTTCCTACTTCACTCTTAGTGAGTTCAAAGACAAAGGTAAACAGCTTATAGATAAATGATGAGTTACTGCAGTTGGGTGCATACTGTATGCAAGACAATGTTTTAGACACTGGGCATAAATTTTTCAGCAATTAATTCTTAATATTTAAGATTTTGTTTCACAATACTGAGTATTGAATCCAAGGCCTTGGCACTGAACTACATTTCTAGCCCTTTTAAATTTTGAGACAGGGTCACTCTTTTTGTTGCTAAATTTCCCATTCTGGGCTTGAACTTGCAATCCTTCTGCCTCAGAGTGCTGGGATAATAGGCATGCATTCCCACACCTGGTTCTAAGTGTGTTCTGACTTGTGCAACATCCACAACCTTTCTGCAAAGGCCTAATCCAGGGCTCAGCTGTGTTTCCTGGGATGATACTGATGGTTGCAGAGCCTTCCTTCTCTGCTTCTTTTGGAAAATTAACTGTTTGATGAAAGAGAATTTTTCAATGGCTGATCCACCACCCTCTGAATGATAACAGAAAAGTGCAACCATCTTAAATGGGAAAGATTTGTAAAATATAGTTTAAGCAGTGTGTGTGTGTGTGTGTGTGTGTGTGTGTGTGTGTACTATCCACTGGGCCTTCTATAGCTATTGAACCACATAAAGCAATGTTCTTTCCATGCTGAATATTCCCAGATAATTAGGCTTTCAGAATTTTTTCTTCTTTTCCTTTCCTAATCCCTCTCCTTCTTTATGCTTATGTCTAGCTGCCCTTTGGATTGACCAAGTTCTCAAGCGAGCTACAGCTAACTATTCCACTTCTAGGCATAGTAAAGTCTTTTTGTTAAAAACAAACAAACAAACAAACAAACACATTTTGCTCATTTAATGATAACATTATGAAACACCTGCCATCCCAGAACTCTTGGAGGCTGAGGCAAGAAGATCGTAAGCATGAGTTATGACTGGGCAGTTTGGCAAGACCCTGTCTCGAAATAAAAAAAGGGGGCTGGAGATGTAGTTTAGTGGTACAGCACCCCTAGGTTGGCCCATAGGACTGGAAAAAAAGCAAGACATAGTTATTTGAAGTAGATATAGACATCATGGACTTGCCCAAATTGATAAAGAACTACACATCTATAAGAAAAAGAGAAGTAACTTCTAGGAAAATGGGCCACAGATTTAATCAGGAGCATCTTCAAAAAGGACATCAAATTACTTAAAGACTCAGAGACGCTCAATCTTATAGTAACCAGAGAAACAGAAACCATTATGAGACACCAGTACAGATGCATTTGAATTGCTGAAAGAAATGACCCTGACCCACAGTGTTAGCAGAGCTGGGAATGGCATAGCAGAACTCATGTGTGTTTTCAACAGCAAAGATGAGTGAAGAAGGACTTTTGCTGTAGCAGTCTTCCCAGTACAAGAGCCCTAAGTGTGTACCACATACTATCACCAGGCCAGGTGGGGAAGACACTGCGGCACAACCACACAGTGGAGTGTTTTACAGTTGTCCAAATGAAGGAGAATCAGCAACACACCTCAATGCAGGTGAGTTTTAGCACAGTAACACTAAGGGAGGAAGCAATCTCTCAAAATTACATATAGCAATGTTTATATAAAGTTAGAAATAACAAAGAGGGTGAGAGAACCAGGAAGGGGCAAGTTGATGGTGATGGGCTTCATGTGATGTCATATGACACACCATACCGCCCTAGCTTTCATATTATGTAATGAGTTAATAGGTACTTAGTGCATTAGAACCAATTACATAACTGAATAATACAAATCAGTTCAAGCATGATGTCAAGACAAGGACCAAGGGCTGTGATGATTCCAATTCTATGTAACTGTGTGTGGCCCCAATGAATTCCAATAAGTTATGTGATTTGGGGAGTATGTTTTGCTCTGTGGACTTTCTTTTTAATTCTTGACTCTGGTTCAGACTGAGGATGTTGCTGGATACTGGAGGTCTTGTTGAACCTGCCCTATTGTTAGCACTAATAAACATTCCTTTAGAAGAACCTGGGATTAGGGTTTGTATTTTGTTGATCAATGTTTCTGGTCATCACATAGGAGGAGATCTGGGTTTGGAGAGGTTGGGAGAGGAGCGTCCATGTGGAAAGAGGATCAGCAGGGGTTTGGGAGTGAAGAACAGGCAGCTGGGAGGTAGAGAGATGTGCCAAGCAGTGACAGAGTGTCTGCATGTCCTGAGGAAGTAGGATGCAGTCTTGGTCAAGCACCCAGAACATTTCTTTGGACACCTTTTCTCTTCTGTGGCCCATATCTGCGGGTACTCTCTCATGCTCAGAGTACCTACTTGATGCTCTGAACACTACCACACACTGGAGATACAGATATGATCAAGATTTGAGGTTGGAAGTAAGTATCATTTTGGTCATGAGTATTGCCCTGTTTCCCAGCTAAACAATACTAGCTTTTGGGCTATACTAAGTTGAGTGGATCTTGCTATTAAGAAGCAGAGGGCTAAGTTACAGACTATGTCCCCAGTGGTGGGTTTAGGCAAAATTTGAGCTCTTGTTTCTGAGTAGATCTAGCTTACACCTCAATATGACAGCATATTTTCATGATTTGTTTTTACAGCACTCCCACTCACTAGCTTCTGACCATCTCAGAGGTAGACAAGTTATCTTTTTCATTATCAAGTGTCCAAAGCTGGGGACATAGTTAGATGCTAAATAAATGTTTGGAGAACACCATGCATTGCACTTTGTGGTGAGGATCTGGTTAGTGAGATCTCAATATGGGGTGCAGGTTATCACTGACTGAAAGGATCTTGGGGAGTTTAGAGAAGAGGGGATGGCTGGTCTTGGCTTTGAAATGGATTTTATGGATGGAGATGGGGGAGAAATGATTGGGATGGAAATGAAAGGGAGTGTTTTTGCTGTTGTTGTTGGTGGTGTAGAGATAGTCATTGTAAATAGTAAGCAGAATTTCATACCTATTGGCTCACCAGAATAGTCTGTCTGTAAATACACAGTATTGGCTTTCTTGTACCTACTTGCTATGGGAGATGAGCAGGGTCCTGGGCTTAGAGTGGGCAGATGTAAAACCGGAATGAATGTTTCAGTGTCACAGCTTATATTTCAGCTGTGTATCATGATCTTTCTGTACATGATCTTTCTTAGTTCTTATACAACTATGGAAGATAGGTAATACTATAGCAATTTTAAAGACTAGGAAACAAACTCAGAAAAGAGATGCTGCTTGCTTATAATTGCCCAAAAGCAAGTGATAGAGTTAGAGTTGAAGTTAAACCTACACCCCTGAGTTTGTGAGTCTGTTCTCTGTTCACTCTAGAGATGGTAGCCAGTAAGTAAGAGTCAGAGTAAAGGTCAGAGGGAAAGCCAAGATGTGAGGCAGGAGCTATTACTACAGGTACACAGAGTATGGTGAACAAATAAGAGATGGGATTGCAACAGAGGGCTTGGCAGCCTACTAGGGCTGGGTGTATAAAGTACTCTGTTGGGGCAACTGTGTTGAAGTCTACAAACCTCCACCCTTCATACCCCCCAAAATTCACAGTGAACACACCCTTGTTATGGCCTTTCTGGGGAATGTTTCTGGAACTGGACATAGAGGTTGGGCTCTGTGGAAGCAAAAGTACTGCCCTAGAACTAGGCCAAAGGAATAATTGTGGAATTTATTGGGGAGAGTTTAAACATAAAGCTTCAGTCCCTGGGGCTGGAGATGAGTAATGTGTGGTTAGGGAGGAGCTCTGCTATTGGATGGAAAGGAAGTGATTTAAAAAAGGGAAAAACAAAAAGACTCAGGAACTGCAGATGTGGTTGAAAAGTAAATGGTTTTAATATCAGCTATGGTGACAGAGAAGCTCAAGAACCAATCGAATGGGGGCCAGTTTTTAACAAAAAATGTCTCAGTTGTCATATATATAAATAGATGCAGGCAATGTCTGTGACAGAGAGATTGAGAGAAACTTGAGAGAGAAAAGAGAAAATGTCTCCAAACAGACAAACAAAGATGGAGACAGAAATATACAAAGACTGAAGAAATATAAAGTGATGTGGAGACACATAGAGACATAGTGAACCAGAGATTAAGTGTGAGTGGAAGCCAGAGAATAGTCAAAGAGAGAGATAGAAAGAAAGATGGCAAAAGGGGAAGAGTTGTGTGTCCAGTGCATAGTGGTGTTTGATGGTGACAATACATGACCTTCCTGAGGGTGACTGTATCCTGGGCCTCCCAGGAAGGATGGGGTTTTTGGCTTAGCTAGCGTGTTGGGCAGGGTTCAGTTCTTTCCTTACCATCTCAATGCTCTCAGGGTGGTATAGAAAAACTCCTTGGATTGGGTAATGTATGAAAATAAATTTATTGTTTAGAGGGTCAGAATTTCTTCTTTAGGCTGAGTAACTGCCTTATGACTTCCACAATTTGACAGCAATACATGAAAATCTAGCACTGTTTTGCCTCTTAACTCTTCTGGTCATTGAAGACAATGACTTCATCCTCTCTTCTCCGGGACAGCCTTCCTGGTGTTATCAGTCATCATACACTAGTTTATGTTGCAGAAACAGACTATCTAAGAGCTCAGGGGCTCTTTCTCACATTATATATTGATGGCTGGCCAGAACTTCTGCTCAAACTCAAATTCACCCCAAGATCCAGGGTTCTCAAGTAGCTGCTGTCTACAGCATTGTTGACCATAGTAATTGAAGGAAAAGAGAAAACAAATGTTTATTTCCTAGTTCTGAAAGTTTCTACTAGGAATGACACGATCACTTTCACTTAGGTTAGAGTGTCTGGAGCCCGTGCCAAAGAGGTAGGGAAGGAAAGCTCTGAACAATGGAAGAGACAGTGAATGAACATTCGTGAATAATAATACACCACAGACTTCCTTCACACCAGTTTCCAGTTTTCTACTAAAGTGACTCCTCTGTCCATGGAAGCTCCAAAGTTTACTGACATTCTCCTTGGTCTTTGAAAGCTAGTAATTTGCAGGGAGGTGATGCTCATGAGCACCCAAGTAGTCATACCCAGGACTAGTCCTTCTCTGTCTTAGCCCTATGTCACACAGAGTATGGGTCCACCAGATTTTTCAAGGCCGTGTATTGAGAACATGTGCACCTGTCTTAGTCATTTTTCTCTTGTTCCTGAGACAAAATATTTGACACCTAAAGTTAAAGGGCAAACATTTATTTAGCTCACATTTTGTAGAGGTTTCAGTTCGTAGTTGGCTGGCTCCAAGGCAGAGTGGCACACAGGAGAGGGTGCATCTCAAAGGAGAATAATTTGTGGTGCCCATAAGATAGCAAAAGCCACAACAGGCGGTAACAGGGTCTTTCTGCCCCTTTTATCTTATCCAGACTACTTAGGGCGGGTAGCACTCACACCTTTAATTCTAATGCCCTTGAACCTAGCATTGTATCATGAATCAATCACCGTATCACACACTCTAGATCCAGCCACCTCTGAAAAATCCCCACCTGTGATCACATGAGGCATTAGGGGACAGCTAGACGTGAGCCATAGCAGCACCTTTAATCGGATATCTTTCCCTGAGTTCTACTGGGTCTTTATCCCTCAAAGTTATTTAAACAAACTCATTTTGTGTTGCTTGGTCTCCAAAAGTAATTGGCTCTGCTATAACTCTAAGAAGGAAAAGAGCCTGCTTACCTTCTTTGGATTTCAAATGAGAAATAAACCTTTCTCACTGAGCCAGCAAAACTTGCCAGGAGTTGTCTGTTATATCAGCTAGGAGTAACAATTAGTCAAATGCAGAAACAGTAATGGGGTATTTCATAACAAACATAAAATACATGGTGCTAGCTTTGTGCCCAAGTGATGGGAGGAAGGAAACTGAGCTGGGGGCTGGAAAGGCAGAGTCAAGTTATGCAAGTTATGGTAAGATATTTGTACAGTTGTCACTGGTGGTGATGAAGGGCAGAGTCTGTGCTCCCTGAGCTTGTCATTCTAGGGGAGAAAGTAGGCAAATAGAGTAATGGTAGCAAGGCTGTAGTCATAGTTATGAGTATTCTTGGACTCAAAAGTTATCAGATAGGATGCAAGGGGCAATGGAGAGGACTAGGGAGTGCAGAAGTATGAGATCTTTGGAGCTGAGCAGGCAAATATACGCTACACAGTGAGAGATGGGATTTTAAAAGGATTTGAGAGCAGAGCCCAAGTAAAAATATCCTGTCTGGAGAAATGACTTAGGACAAGGGTCAAATTGAAAGCGTGACCTTCTCATTGATTTTTTCCATGTGGTGCCAAATAGCTGTCATTAGATAGGTGTGGGGGGGGGAGACTGAGAGAGAGAGAGTGAGAGTGGGGACTAGGAATTGAAGAAGTGAGACAGAAAGCAGATTTGAGCACTGTCTTAAAGTGAACTTTTCCCATGGTCTCTGAAACAGATGGCTGCACTATGAAGTGACTTAGTGAATTGAAAGGCAACGCCACTAAAACATGAGTATGGGCTAGACAATCTTTGAGATGCAAAACAATCTTGAGACAACAATCTCCTGAGACTAGGAAGTGGGTTAAGAAAACTAGGCACACTCCAAGGTAAGGAGAATCTTTACATCTTGCTTCTTAGATGGTTGAGGAAGACTATGTCAACAAACTCCTCCCACCCACAGGCTGACCCTAAGGATCATGGGAACAGTGGCTTAGGCCCCAAGGGCCAGCTTCCCTGATGCCAGCTCCTCACTCATAGCAAAAGATGTCAGGTAGATGTCTGCCCAGCAGGGTTTCAGAACTGCTCTGGATCTGTGACACTAGTGTGAGCCCCATGCTTTCTGGCAGATGTTTATTATGGTTTTTCAGTGTCTTTTCCACCATTGTATCTTGGCTGTGTGGTGTGTATAGTAGGGAAGAGGGTTGTTGGGAACAGGGGCAAAGAATATAAACTTATAGTTCTAGGGCAGTAATTATCAACTAAGAGCCATTTTGACCCTAGGGACTTTTGGCAGTAGTTGGGGGAATCTTTGGTTGTCAAAACTGGAAGTGGTGTTGCCATTGACATCTAGGAGGTTGGACTCAGGGATGGTATGAAGCATCCTACAATGTACAGAAGAGCTCCCCACAACAAAGAATTATCCATCTAAACTATCAATGTTATTGAAGTTGAGAAATTCTGGTCTAGGAAATAATAGGTACAATATCCTGAATGAATAGCCAGGTTTTGAGATATCACCTGAAAATCGGAGATCCTGGTGTGGAGTTGGTGCTCATTCCTTTATTTAATAGGCAGGGGGATCTGCAGAAAGTTAGGGGCAGGTAAAGGGTGGGGATTTGTCAGGGCAGTTAACTCTAGGTGCTACAATAGACCACCTCTCCAAATCTCGGTGTTCTAAACAAACAAAGGCTCATTTATGAAAAAAACCCTTTATGTTTTCATAAAAATAAAGCCCGCATTACGTCAAGAAATATTAGTTTTTTTTCTTGGTCTATCTATTTATCTACACACACACACACACACACACACACACATACATATATATATATATATATTTTTTTTTTTTTTTCCTCACTTATGGACATTGTGAACCTGATCATGGGTGGATTTTCCTCATTTTTGTGGCTGCCAGGCAGTTCATTATGAAAACCATTCATTGCTGCTCACTGATATTCCCTGGCTTACTTCACTGGTTGACTCTCCTTTTCCCATTACTCTGATGTTCCCTCTCTTACCCTTTGTCCGTACTTTTGCCTGAATACTTTTGGGATGAGATGAACTGTAAACCAAATAAGTGAATTAAAAGCATTATTTGTAGCAGATGGCTTCTGTGAAAGAGAAATCAGGGAACCAGTAATAGCCCCATTCCTTGTTTAAAAAGGAAAGTGGAGCTTTGGGTCCTGGCCTGAAGATTCGCAGAATTGAAACTGCTTGGGTTTGGGATCTTCAGACAGCCTTTCTTTTTTTAATTCTGTAGTTTTAGCTACCCTTTTCAAGTTGCTGTTTTAACAACCCAGAGTCCCAGTTACTTTAGATGGGGGAGGAAGGTGACAAGGAAGTTTTTCTTCAAGGTCTTTTGGGGAATCACTTCATGCAAATATCTTTCTCTCAGAAGGAAACTGCCTGAGGTCAGTCCTTTGCTCATGCCTGAGGAGGTCACATTCGGAGTGGGCAGTTTTTACTTTTGCTTTTCTGTTTCCAAGTAGAACACAAACAAGGAGTCAGGCGACTGACTAGTCACAGAATTTCTGTGACTTCAGGTTGCTCACACCCCCTTTCTGGTCTTCAGATAAACAAGTGGGCTGACAGCCGCTCAGATCCGAGGTTTTCATGTGTACCAAGGGAGCTGGCTATTCTAGTGAAATGTACTTTCTGATGATCTTGGCTAAATGAGACTTTAGCAGTATCCAAACTTTATTTTCAGAAGAAGATGGCTCAGTTTCCTAGAAGCTTGGAGGAATGAGGGCCTTGCAGTTCCAGGCTGGGGTCTTCCTCGTGAACGGGAGTTCACAGTGAGTCATGGGACGCCACTACTGGTGTGCCCTTTCAGCCATCCATTCCCTCCTGCAAACACGAGCACCTTTCCCTCCTGCATCTCCACTTGCTGTTCTATGACATGAGTAAGTTATTAGATCACCTCTAATCTCATTGATTTACATCCCATTCTCATTTAGATACGTGTATTCAGTTAAAGCGGGATTTCTTGACCTGGGCATTGTTGACTTTTTAGACCAGATAATTCTTTGTTGTCCTATGCACTGTAGAAGGCCTAGCAGTATTCCTGGCCTCTTCTCGTAGGCGTTAGTAGTAGCACCTTTACCTCAAGTTGTGACAACTGCAAAGTCCTCAAGACCTTGGCAAATGTCACCTAGGTAGCAAAACTGCTTTGGGTAAGAACCATGATTTAAAGGTACTTAACCCTAACAATGCCAAACTCTTTTGCTGAGTAATTCTTTAACCTGGTCACTGTGCCAAGAGATTTCTGGGCCCTAATCTTAACCAATTCCCTTGCGGAGTGGGTGTCAGCCATCCCTTGCAAATGGGCACATTGAGCTACTGATAAACGATGAAGCTAGAATTTGAACCTGTGGTTTTAAGAACAAAGCCATGTGGTTTATTTATGGAGAGTGTAGGATTTGGAGCCAGGAAGACTTGATTTGGAATCTCAGTTCCGTGCTGATGAACTTGCCACTGTCACCATGACGATGAAACCCATTTCTGTCATAGTTAAATAGGGTAGGGGTACTAGCCACACAAGTTGTTGGTGGACAGAGTGGGGCAGAGAGACATCTGCAATACTTGAGAACACTGCTTTCATGTCTCCCTGAAGCTTTGGGGATAGTGTTGCAGTTCCTGCAGGAGATGAAAGCCTTGAGTAACAGTGTCTCACCTATTCCTGGTCCCACCTTCCATTTCTTCTGAGCTCCAGACAGTATAGACAAGGATCTAGTGGGAAACTCCTACTGAGTACCCCCAGGAGTGGAATAGTTGCATTGCCCTCAGACTGCAACTGCCCTGGTATCTCCTTTCTTAGAACAACCAGTGTTGTCTGAGCTTCTCACTCCCGTGGTCAGGCAGGACCCAGGCATGGCCCCTGTGCTTGTCAAATCCCTCTTGCATTTGCTGGCCTCTCGAGTCCTTCCCCTTTTCCCCTGGGGCAGGCCTCTCCCTTGGGCTTTTAACAGTTCTTTTCAATCGGTTTCCCCATCCCCACTTTTGCCATCACCCCCTCTGTCACTGAACCCAAAATGAACCCCTTTTGCATGTATCTACCAGGTTCTCACTTTCTTGGGCTTATCTGAGGCTTATCTTGGGCTTATCTTGCCTTTATCTTAGGATAAATCCCAGCTCCTTATCTGGAATATTATCCTGGCTCCATTCCCTCTTTGTCCTTGCCTTTGGATTCAGTCCCCATCTTTGCCTTGGTTTTAGCCATGTGGACAACTCTGAATTTCTCTAAGGCCCTATGTTCCCAGGTCTCTTCAGTCACTCAGATATGGTTTTTCCCAGCATAGAACACTTCTTCGCTACTCTAGCTTTGGCCCAGACAACTTCTTTTCACTTCAACTTAGAGTTCCCTTGCCCTTGGGAACCTTGTGTGATCCATAACCTGGGGGTCAATGACCTCCCTAGGATGCCTTTCTTGTGGAGGTGTTTGCTGCCCTGTGCTGTACTTATTTGTTGGCATATCTGTGTCCCCTGTTACACAGAGAATTTTGAGGGGCCTCAAGAATGTCTTTTAAAAAATAATCTCCAGCAACCCAGCACAGGTGTTATTACAACACGTATCTGTAACACCCAGCTCAGTATTAGCTGGTGTTGGTGGATTTAAAGGGTGTCTGTGAGAGTAAGGGAGAAAACCAGGACAATGTTCTGTAGAGTCTGACAAGTGGTGGATAATCGGTTCTGAAACTAGCTCAGGGTCCTCTCTTAACCTCTTGAAATCTCAGCAATTCAACAGGAAGATGATCCCATTCGGTGGAAATGTGACTCAGGCTAAGTCTCTTTGACATTAAGACAGAGAAGAAACCAATCTGGTATCTGTCAAGAAGGTAGCGTTCCTTTCCTGTGGTCTAAATGTCAGATGGGGAGGAGCTACATGAGCTATGGCTGATTCATGCTCAGCTTAGCCATTCGAGAGTTTGAAATCTACCTGATGATAGAACTTGAAAGACCAGGTGAGCATCTTGGTATGCTTCAGAGCAGGATTTTGCAAACTTGGCGGGGAGGACAGTTGGAGCCAGATTCTTTGTTGTGGGAGCTGCTCTGCACACTGTGGCATCCCTGGCTTCTCTCTACTACATGCCTGCTGCACCCTCTCCTTTCCAACTGTCATAAAAGAAATGTCTCTGGACAGTTGGCCCAGTTGAGAACGACTGTTTGGGAGCCTTACAAGTGGGGCCCATCTGTGGAAGACAAAGGAGCACTGGAGGACAGTACAATTTGAAGTTCTTTGCCAATTCTGCCATTTAGGAGAGATTTTATCTGAGAGCGCCGAATTCGGCAATTAGCAAACAGCTTGACGTTCCTGGATTGCAGCCTTCTTTTAAGTAACAGAATAGTGCAGATCCAGAAAGTTGTGGTTACTTATAAGCTCAGTTCTGCTATGGTCTGCTATGGAGGATGGACAAGCACAGATACCAGGATGAGGGAGCAGTGGCCAGGCAATTATGGTGGGGGCATAGAATTCAGGGTCCTGCTTGAGTGGGTTGGCTGGTCAGTACTGTCTCCCTTGGGCTTGACAAAGTGATCTAGGCATTACTGTCTCATGCAGTTACTTTTGGCTGTCCTCTCTCCTCAGGAGCTTTGACTATCAGACTTGGAAAATTAACTTAGAGACATTTGGTCTCAGCTGCTTTTTTACAATAGTGGAAATGGAAGCTTAGAAAGTAGCCTTGACTGAGGTCCCATTGTGATGTAGCCTAAGTGCCCTTTGTGATCCATTTCTTGTTTTGAAGCTGGTATTCTTCTTCCGCTTGGGAGGACCCGCAATCCTATCTGCTGAATTCTTGGTGGACCCCTCCCTTGCAGATTGTTGCTAATACTTCTTATTTCACTGAAACTTACATGCCTGTAGTTTCACCTATCCTGCTTCCTGCTTTCTGCCTGGAGACAGCAGATTAATGTAAAAGTCGGGTCCCAATACTTCAGTAAGAACTGAGGTGCTTCTGTTACCTCCCAAGGGAGACATTTGGCTATTGTTGAGCGTTAAGCCACTCAATAAATAGATGAGAGGCATTTGAGGCACTGAGCTAGGTTTAGAAAGCCTTTTGTAGTAGCCAGACCCTTTGGGGAAATTTGCACATCTTTGGAGACCATCTCACCTCCCCTCATTTAGGATTTGCATGTGGGGAATTGTTCTCATCATGTGATTTAGGGGAAAGAAACTGGGTTGTGGACTTAGATTCCAATTCCAGCCCTCCTACTTCATAGCTGTGTGAATTTGCCACAAACACAGTGCCAGTTTTGAGCGGTTATTGTGGGCTGATCATGTTATAAATATCTTATTAAATCTCACAGCGATGGTGAGAGAGGGGTGTACAGTTTGTAGATTGGAATTTAAGATACAAAGTTACATCAACAAAGCTAAAAGGGCAGAACCAGTAAGCCAACCCAAGGCACCTGGCTCTAGGTTATAAATGACTAAATTGAGATTTAAAAGTATAATCAGGCCAAACATGGTGGTGCACTATAATCCTAGTACTCTGGGAGGCTGAGGCAGGAGGATCACAAAATTGAACTAGCTTGGGAAATGTAGCAAATTAGTGAGTTTATTTTTTAAAATAAAAAAGTGGTGTGGATATAGCTTAGTGAGAACGCCTTGGGTTTAATCCCCAATATTGGAAAAAAATGATTAGATATGACATAACTTCCCTGCGGGTCGATTTCTTGGGCTGCTAGGTTAGTGGCATAGTACATTTTTAGAAGAACTTTGGTGAGGGATAAAGAAAGTAATGCCTGCGTAAGTATCTGACAGGTGCTCAATATTTCTGTCTTCAGCATATGCTGTTCTAGTTTTATATCAGTTATGATTTATTAAGTCTTAACTTGGCATAGGCAAACTGCTAAGTGAGCTTATATATGTGATCTTACCTTTTTCCCCCCAAACTAAGCAAGGTCAGTATTCTTTTCTTCATACTCTCATTGAGGAAACCGACTCAGAGAGAGTAAGAGAACTTCTCAAAATCAAAACAGAAGACAGATCAGAGCCAGGACTTGCACTCATGCTTGGAATGACTTCAAAGCGGCCCTCCTGCACCCAGGCCTGACACGAAGGTCACAACTGAGCTTCAGAAGCTCTCCAATGCCCCCACTCATTTCCTGGGCAGCTTTTGCACCTGGCACATAGAAGCAAACCAAATTTCATCTTGATTAGTGGGTTTCCTGTGCAGGAGGCTAGTGCCTTGAGGACCATTTGAGTTCTATTAAAGCTTGAGGATGCTGAAGTCAATTCTTGTTTAATCTCTGGTGAATTTCTAATTTAAACTCACATCCATTTATCTTCCATGTCCAATATGGCCCCAGGGACTTCAGACCAGTCTTCAGCTGAACTTGAGGGAGATCTATTTAACGCTTTTCATGGTCTGGCCCCAAAACCTATAGCCAACCTCATTTCCCACACACATTTTCCTCCTTGAGACCCTGTGACTCACTGTTCCTGGATCCTTTGAGTTCTTTAACCACTCAGGCTTCTGCCCCTCTGCCTGGAACTTCCAAATCCCACCAGGCCCTGTCTTTGACAGATTCAAAAGCCATGTCTGCATTTATGCCTGGATGAACCCAAAGCAACACTTCTGCAGCAGACTGTGGGAAAGTGGGGAGATATCAGAGTCACATTTTTCAGATAAAAAATTATGCCAGTGTGCTGTTGTGCCTGTGAGAGTTCAGTACAATGTCCCATGCTGTAGACCCTGATATTTGCATGGTGATGAGACAAGAACCTGCATGTGGCATACAGTTAGGGGTGGAGGAGCATACACGGTGGTGCACACCTGTTCTCACCTAGCCACCTAGCTGCGTTGAAAGGAAGCGAGCATCTACATGATGATCCATGTGGGCCAAGCTTCACTTATTTCTAAATCAACCTAGGTGGTTTGGCAGAGCAAAGAGAGTTGGTTAGTTTTATATGGTGTATCTTGATTTTAACCGTGTAGAACTCGACGGCCAGTTTTCTTCCATTCCTGATGGGAACTGGAGCATTGTCTTCCAAAGCATGAGTATATATTGTGTGGTGTGAATCAATAATTGGACCCAACCTCTCTTTTGGTTTCCTGATTTTTAAACTCATTGTGTTTTCCTTTGTTCATGGTTTCTTTAAAAAATGAAATTTCCCTGTGATTTGATTGGGTCCATAACAAGGACAGGAGCTAGAATGTTGGTTTCATAAAGATGGAGGCTGTTTTGTTGCTACTGTGTCCTCAGTAACTGTTATTAGTGTCCTATGTATGGTAGAAGTTGAATGAATGAATGAATGAAAGAAAGAAACCTTCACTTTTACAAAATCAAAAAAAAAAACAAAACTCCTCAGACTGTTACTGGGAGACCCTGGAGTTGTTAGTAGTGTTGCTATTTACTAGCTGCTGCTTTAAGCAAGTGCACTCCTTCTCTGTATTATTGCTTCATCTGTACAAGCAAATGGGTGAGATGAGCGGCTGTGAAGAGAATTGAAGACAAACGTTTCTTTTAGTTCCTTGAAAAGAAAGGTTTGTGCTAATATTGTTTGGACAATATCTCATACCTATTTCTTGTACCCTGAGTAACTACTCTGATGATAACAATATGTGATGTATTAATTATTGTTACTCCCCTATTACCTTGTTTTGAAATTGTTTTTCTTCTTTTTAAAATGAAGTATTTTGAGAGAAACACTTTCATCATTTTTCCTTGAAGCTGCTCCGTGGGAGAACCAACTTTTCATCAGGGTAGAAGCTGATATTGCCAGGTGACTTAAGAATGGTGGGTTACAACCAGATTAGATATGTGTTAGGTGGCAAAGACTGAGGGGTTTCCCTGGAGTTTGCACTGTGAGTAGTGATGTGTGACTTCTGCTTAGGAGATGCTGTGTAATACGGGGATGGGCTGAGAGTTTCACGGGGCAAGTGTGTGCTTAGGATGAGCAACTCAGTAGGAGCTGAAGGTCAGAAGTTGAATGTCAAGAATGTCCAAGCCAGAGTCTTGTTGACAGTACAGTGGAAAGGAAAATGACAAAAGTAAACTATACTGAGGCCAAGGGCCTGTGAGAAAGCCTTGGGGAAAATGAGTTTACCAGGAGCAAGTTTACCTCTAATAGTTGAATGGTTTTGGACAACTTATTTTTATAAGAACTGGGCACTTTTTTAGGCCCTCTGGATTTAGGAACAGGTATAAGTCAGCTCTAGAGGAAGCTGACAGGTAGACCAAAAATATCCTTGAGAGTAATGACTGGGATAGAAAGATATACATTATTCTGTGGGATGCAGGAGGGAGAGAGGATTGAATCTACTTGAGAAATCTGGCAAAGAATTATGGCAGTTATTTTTTTAGCAATCTAGTTATTGATGCATAAAACATTGCTGGTTTTCATATGTTCATTTTTTACCCTATAGCTTTATAGATTCATTTTTCTATTCTAGGAGTCTTTGATGGAGGCTTCAGGTTTTGTATGTACCGAATCACATCATCTGTAAACAGGGCTAGTGTTACATCCTTCATTCCTGCTTGTGTGCCGTTTCTTTATTTCCTTGTCTCAATTCCTCCCACTGAGACTTCCGGCACTGTGTTGACAAACAGCAGTGAGAATGGACATCTTCCGCAAACTATTCATCTGACATAAGATTAATATCCAAAATATGTAAAGTACTTTTCAGTCACAAATATCCAGTTAAAAATCAACAAAAGAATAGGCATGTATTAAAGGAAGAAATTTAACTGTCCAACAAATTCATTAAAAAAGGTTCCCTTTCATTTGCTATCAGGGCAATGGAAGTCAAATCCACAGCGAGATATTATCTTACTCCAGTTAGAATGGCCACCGTGGAAGATACACACACAAGGAATGACACATGTCAATGAGGGTATGGAGAAAAGGGAACTCACACACTGTTGATGGGAATATAAATTACTCCAGCCATTTTGTAGACTTCTCAAGAAAATAAAAATAGATTCACCATATGATCAAGCTACCCCACTTCTGCGCATACCTCTGAAGAAGATGATATCAGCATATCAGAGAGACACTCCCATGGCCATGTTTGTTGCTGTGCTATTCATAATGGCAAAGATATGGAATCCACCTAGATGGCCATCAACAAAGGAATACGTAAATGCAATGTGACACACACATATTTTCAGCCATAAAAAGAGTGATATATATAAAAGCTAGAAAATGACACAATAAAAAGGACTATCCTATTATTTGCCTCAAAATGGAGTGAATTGGATGATGTGTTGAGTGAAGTGTCAGACGTTGAAAGATAAATTCCACATATTTTCTCATATGTGAATGTTTAAAATAAGTTGGTCAGAATAAGCAACAGTGGTTACCAGCAGCTAAGAAGGGTAGGAGTGACTAGGTAGTAGTAGGTCAGATAATGGGTACTCAAGCACGGTAAGATAGAAGTAGAAAGTTCTAGTGTTCTCCAGGACAGTGTGTGAGGGCTATAGTTCACAACAGATTACTACATATTTGTTATGGTTTATATCTAGATGTCCTTTGTGTTCATAGGTGGGGCTTTTGGGAGGTGATCGGATCTGGGGATATGATACTCCTTAGTGGATTAGTCAAATGATGAGTTCACAGCTAAAAGTGATGTTGGGAGGTGAAGCCTTGTTGGAGGAGGTGGGTCACTGGGGTCATGGTCTGGAAGGGTCTGTCTCCCTCCTTCTCCCTTGATCTCTTTCCCTGCTTCCTGCCACCATGCCACAAACTGTGTGGTGGACTAATTAATGGTCAACTTGAGTGGGAACAGCCAGCTGACTTGTTTCAGTGTGGTTCTGGGTGTGGAAGAGCCACCTGAGGACTGTAGCTAGAATGGCATAAAAGGAGAACAGGAGGGGAAGATTTTATGCTGTTGATTTTCCTACTTGCTGCAGCTGGTTTTCTTGATAAGAACTTGGCTGTTTCTGTTGTCAAAAGAGCTCAGGTCATTGCCATCACTAGGAGTGGCTGCTGCTGATCTTTTTGGGAGAACTCTGGACTTTGCCTTGAGCACGGCTTCCTGGCTCCAGTGCAGATCCCTGAACCTTGTGGGACAAACCCTTCACCCCTCCAGTGCAGACTTTCCAGCTTCCATTACTAAGCTTTGGGCCTTTCTCTTGCAAATCCTTTAAACAGACCTGCATGAGACATTGCCATAGGCTATAGGCACCTGTCTGGACTTGTGCAGGACACTGCCATGGGATCCAGGCCTTCAGCTGGATTCTTTGGATTTCTAGTGGCTAGGTAGATCTCCTACACTCTTTTGCATTTGACCTTTTGGGTGATTATTATAAGACACCTTTATGTGGCCTGTATCAGATCTAGTCCCTCACAAACTCTAACTACAACAAACTGTTTCTGCTCTGCCATGCCACACTCTCTTGGAGCCAGCTGACTGTGGACTGAAACCTCTACAAACTGTGAGTCAAAATTAAACCTCTCCTTTCAGTCATTGGTATCGGGCACTGTGTCTCAGCAATGGGAAAATAGCCAAGACAACATTTTATAAATAACTAGGAGGAGCTCAGAGGGTCCAAACCCAAAGCAATAATAAAGACCTGATAATTATCATGATTTGATCAGTGCCTCTTGCAGACATGTATTGAAATAGCATAGCACCCCATATATATGCATAATTATTATGTGTTAATCAAAAGTTTACAAAAATTAAGCAAAATATTTAAGATGGAAAGTTGACCTGATCCTGATTTGATCAATATTCACTGTCTATATTGATCACATTTTCATATATTCTCTTACACAATTGCACAATTCATATACTAACTGAAATATATCAAAGGAGGTGGTGTTTGAGATGAGATTTAAGGAATGAAGGGAACTTTACCAGGGGAAAGGGACTGACGAGTCATATGACGCTGTCCTCAAATGAAAGAAGTGGCTTGTACAGAGCAAGGAGGCATAAGGTCAGATGTTGTTCTGGGGGCAACATGAGTGATTTGGCATGGCCAGAGTATAGACTGCATGCTCCTCCTCTCCTACAGGCAGTGTAGCCTGTAGAAGGACAGGAGGATACAGCTCATAAAAATCCAGTGACCAGGCTCAGTGGGGCTTCTGTACTTGTGTGTAGTGACAAGCCATGGAAAATGGTAGGTAGGAGAGGAACTTAATCACATGCTTATTTCAACACAATCATTTTATCTTGTCTGTGGATAACGAGCTGGATGTGAGGGAGGCTGGGGGAAGTGCAAGGCTGTTCCCCTTGTCCAGATGAGAAATGATAAAGGCAGAGTCTAGGGAGATGGAACAGGATAACAGAAAGCAGGGAAGTACAGAAGTATTACCACCAAAGCCTTAGATTCTCTATCTATACATTTAAATATTACTGAACCCAAGTTTTTATGATGGCCTCAAAGATTAAAACACAGTGTAATTCTAGCTGAGCATTCAGAAGCGAGTTGTCTCATGAGGAATATTATTTTGTGAGCTCCCTATAATGTCATTGGCTGGGTAACCTTGGTAGGCGGGAAGGTTACAACTTTCATAATAGACCTACTAAAGGGAAAGAGTCTGCTATGGACCTCGCAGGATGCAGTCTAATGTTGGATACATTTGCATCAGTCTCACATTCCAAAGAGTCTTGGAAGCTGCCACAGTTTGAATGCTGGGGTCCCCTCCAAAATCCAACTGTTGAAACTTAAAGGCTCGGGTGGTAGTATTGAGAGGTATGACTTTAAGAAATGAGTAGGCCATGAGGTCTCCTTTCTCATGAACTGGATCAAGGCCCTTATCAAAGAGGCTTCACATGGTTTTTGGACCTCTTGCCCTTTAGTCATTGGAGGGCTCAGCGTTCATTTTTTCTGGAGAATAATGCAACAAAGTACCATCTTGGAAGCAGAAAGCATCCCTTACAAGACAAGCAAACCCACTGGTGCTCTGAGCTTGGCCTTTGGAGCCTCCAGAACTGTGAGAAATAAATTTCTATTCTTTATAATAGATACCAGTATCAGGTATTTTGTTATAGCAGAACAAAACAGACCAAGACAGAAGCCAACTTTTAAGTATGCTCAACACCTCCACGATATGCTCTCTAAGAAGTTGTCCAGCCTCTGCTTGGATCCCTTTATTACTAAGAAGACATTTACCTCCTGGAGAACCTATTCATTGCTAAAGGCTTAACACTGAACGACAACTCATCTGCCATTTCTTACGTGTTTTGGCCAGGGAGGGGAATGCTTTGGGCTATCCCATGTCTAATCTTCCTCAGCTGGGGGAAGGAACGTCTTTGAGAGTTATTTTAAGAATCCTTGCACAGTGTATTAATTGCTGTAACTCTCCTACTAAGCTGCTTTTGTTATTTTTATCTTTTATCTTTTTTATTTTTTTATTTTTTTTGCGGAACCAGTGATCGAACTCAGGATGTTGCATTTGCCAGGCAGGTGCTTATGCCATTAAGCTATATCCCCAGCCTTATCTTTTCTCTTTAAAATAGAGAAAGAATACTTGCCCCCCCCAAATATTTGTTCAATGAAGGAATTCCAAAAGCAAGCCATTGCTTTGATTGAAATTGATTTCTACTTTTTCTCATTTCAGGCCTGGTAGTATTTCAAACTACTTGTCAAATAAAGAGAGAAACATGGTTGAACTCTAGAAGGATTTCTGTCAAAATAAACCTCTGGCAGCCAGATAACTCTAGTGCGGACTGTGCGGTTGAAGCAGTTCTATCCAAGAAGAAGGGCGGGGAGGGCAGAGGAAAGAGGCTGAGAAAGGTGGCATCCATTGCTGGTGGCGGGGATGATGTCAAAGTATGAACACAGGACACACTCATGATCACTAGGCTGCGTGCTCATGATCAATGAGATGCACACAGGAGCTGTGAGGAAATAAGGAAGAGCTTGCTGCAGCAAGCGTGACTAGAGGGCGGGGGAAACACTGAGGCAGTGACCGCACATGCAGTGGGCTGTGTACTTCTCTCACTCACCCCCACTTCTCTTGTCCTCCTCCTACTCCAAACCTCTGCTTCCTGGTTTCTTCTATTGTCCTTATCTAAACTACCTGCTTCCTCCTTCCTTCCCCACCCAGCTCCTTCTCCGGGTTTCTGTCCCACTCCCTGCATAGAAGCCATGCCATACGTGTCTATGATGCTTTAGAGTTTACAAATCCAGAGAGAACACATTATCTCATCAACCTCACAACCACACTTGGAGACTGGTGCTGTCCCTGTTCTGCGGATGATGAAAACAATGCAGAAGACGACATCGTTTGCCTAAAGCCACACAGCGAGTTGGGGATCAGAGGGAAGGCCACGGTTCATGTCTTTTCTCTTTGCCACTCCGTTTCTCTCATTTAGCAGATTAAATCCTTAGTATTCCAGTGTGCTGACCCATACTAGATTTGCCCTGAACAGAGGGAACGAAATGATTTAGGATCCCAAAGGTGGGCTACTTTCTCTTGGAGGAGTTTTAGAGGTTAAAGGAGGATCTACTTCCTTGAAAATTGTCTTAATTTCTGGGGAAGTCTCTTTTCAAATCACTGAAATCTTCTGATGTCCAAGCTCACAGCAAATGTCTGAACTCCACTCTGATGAGAACAATACTGTGGGCATGGGAAGACCCAGGGTGCCGAAGCCAGCTCACACTAGGTCATTGGTTTCCTTTTTAGGAATTTTGTGAGCAGATTTCTAAACACAGTGATTATGTGAAATTATATTACCTTCTAATCAAGGGAATTGAACATAAGGGTAAGGGATATTTAATATTCATCACTTTTTAGTTATTTTACTGTCAGTATTATTTCTATACTCTTGGGGTTATTTATACATATTGTGACAGAGTGGTGAAAATAATGAACTGTGGTGTGGTGTTGCTTATGTTTTCCCAAATGATGACAGCTTGAAATTATCTGGGAAAAATATTTGCAGTATGGAAAATGGCCAAAGCTATAGTTCTAGGCTCTCTTTCTTCCTCAGCCAGCCAGCTGTGAGACTTGTACCAGTTCACCCACTGGCGGAGGTACATAAAGATTTAGGGTTACTGGGCCTCTACAGCAGGAGATGCACTTGGGTTTTTCCTCCTGACAGAACGAACGTGGGCAGAAGACAGAGTGGTGTCTAGAGAAGAACGTAGAGGCATAGGTGTGATGGATGGTAGAAAGGAACTTCCTACCTGTTTCCCCTTTGTCCATCTTGGTGGTGGTGCTGATGTTAGCAATGGTATACAACCTCTAACTGCTGCGGATCTGGTGCTGTGGTAGTCACTGTACATATTCTGATTTTCACAGAACCCAAATGGGTTCAGTATTACTATCCCCTTTTTACAAAAGGAAATCTGAAGTTCAGAGAGAGATTGGTTTGCCCACATTTACCTAGAAAGAAAGTGGAAGGGCCATATTTTGAGGTGAGATCTGTCTGGTCCCGAATATGCTCTTTCTGAAATGTTGCTGGGAAGGAAGTCACTGAACCCCAAGAGTTGTGTGTCTGCTGTTCCACCTAGGAACTCCTTCATGGCTGTGGGCTGATGATGGACTAGTTATCTTTTGAGTTAAGTAGTCACTGATTTCAAATAGAAACCAAATGTGTGCACTGATTTATTTACTTGAATAAGCTTTTAAGAATATATTTTACCCTGGATATTATATTAGGTACTTGGGTCCCACTGGTGGTCAAGATAGACAAGACCCTGCTTTCAGACTGCTTATGTGCTAAAAGGGAGTCTTCAGCCTGGCAGGCTTTCCAAACTTCTGTTACTTTCCCTAATCATCTGAGGGGAGGGAGGGACAACCACACTCTTTTTTGTCATCACCAAACCTTGCTGGAGCCTGGCAGTCTCCACCTTTGGGGTTAGTAAAACCCTTTTTTTCTCCCCTCTTTCAAACAAGATTGGTCATCAGTTGTTCAAGTGACTACTTTTGCAGAGAAGGAAGACCAGTTCCAGATACTGTACATGTTTTGTTTCCTATTCTGAGACAAAAGGGTTGGGAAAGAGGTATGTGCAAAATTTTCTCAAGTTGTGGTTTTCTCTTTGGGTTTGTGGTTCAAATCCCTATTTTTGGCAGTCACCTGTACAATAGATCAGCCAATCATGACAATAACTCCGCACCACACCTTCAGGGATAGATCTTGTTAGAGAGGAAATGTCTGATTTTATCCTGGTTGTGGAGAATGGAAACAAAGCTAGTAGTAGGGAGAATCTTTTTCTTCTTTCAAAGTCAGGCCATCCTAGGACACTTTACTGAGGCTACCCTCAGATTTCCTAATGGGAATACTTCCTGAAGCCTATGTTTTGGCTGCAAAACAGTCAATAGAATCTTTTTCGCAGGTAGAAGGGGTGCAATTATTTTGATTTCTATTGGGTTGGCTTCCTTAGTTTAGCAGGAGTTGTTCCCTATGTTATGACAGTAGTAGAAACCTCCTAAGAAGCCCAGAAAGCTGCAGAGGGAAGCCCCTTGGGAAATTTGATTATTGACTGCATCTAACCAAAGCCTCTTTCAAATGTGATTGAGTTTTGGCTATCTGGCTTGGGCTTTCCAATGCTTGCCTTCTTTCTTCCTCTTGCTATTTGCAAGGGAAGGTGAGCACTGGTCAGACTGAAGAAGTATACTCAACAGATGACATTCATTCCGGTGGGATGGTGAGAGCTGGACAAGTTAGCATTAGGATACACCAGGATGAGAGTCTAGAGATGGCACAGGGGAAAGCACACAGCAGAGCTGGTGAGGTGCAAGAGCACGGAGAGTCCCCACTGGGCAGGGAGGGGCTGCAGAGTAGGTGTGGTCTGAGCCAACCTGGTCTTCCTCCTCGGCCTGCATTCCTCTCCCTCCCATGGGTGACATGGCTAGATTCTCCATAATCAAACTCTTTACAGAGGGTGCTTGTTAGTAATCCAGGCCAAGTAGACTTTTTCCCTATGTCAGAATCACTTGCAGGATGTACCAGGGTTTTTTGTATTGATCTTGACTAACTCCATCTTCCCCCTGGGAATCTCTTCTCTCTTCCCTCCCACAAGCAGCTCCAAGCTCTCCACTGGAGAAAGAATTACTGTTCTACAATTCTGCTGCTCAACAAAACTATGTCGTCTTGTGTGTGTGTGTGTGTGTGTGTGTGTGTGTATGTGTGTGTGTGTGTTTTAGTACTGGATATCAAACTCAGGACCTCGTACTTGCCAGACAGATGCTGTGCTGCTGAGCTAAATCCCTGGCCAAAACTACGTTTGGAAAGATGTTTTCCATTAGTAACTCATTTTCCTAGTTTACTTGAATCAAAGGCCTGGAAGAAGATGAATATAGTTTCTAAACCATGGGAGATAATCATAGTGATCATAGCAAGTGTATCCAGCAAATATTCAAAGAAATTCATTGTGTTTGGGAGTCTGGTGAAAAGAGTCCCTGTTCACATTCTCTTGAAGCTTCATGAAGAACAAGGAAGAAAATCAAACTGAAATGAAATCAGGTACTGTAAGAGCATCTGTCTCAAGGATTCCATGTAGGTTTACATATCTTATCTTGTGGAAAATATTGCTTCTGCTATTGTACTTAACTTATGTTTCATTGAAGCTTTTCCAGAGTTTCTTTTTTTTCATTGTGACTTATTTCCTGAGATTTTCATGTTTCCAACTTCCTAGGGGACATGATCTCGAGTGTATCATCATTATTTTAAACTCATGGCATCTAAAAGCAGGTTTATTCTTTACTTCACAAATTTCTGCCATTTATTCTGAATGGCACTGAAGTCTCCTTGTTGGTTAGCTGGGAAGACCATCGGGATTGTCTTTAACATCTCTTTTGTCTTGTTTCCTCTGTTGTTCATCATCAAATCTCATAGGACCTAAAGCCATAATTTCAACTTTCCTATATCTTATAATCATCACTCTGTTTGTAACTCCTTACTTATCTTAGTGTACTAGGGTCGCTGTAACAGAGTATAATAAACTAGGAGGAACAAAAACAATAGAAATTTGTTGTAAAGGTTCAGAAATCCAAAATCAAGACAGCAGTAGATTTGATGTACTGTATGAGTCTGCTTTCTGGTTCACAGATGGTGCCTTGGTCCTGTGATCTCATATGATATAGAGGGGCATTGGCTTCTTGGGGCCTCTTTTGGAAAGGTATTGATCCTATTCATAAGGGCTCCACCCTCATTTCCCAAAGGCCCTGCCTCCTAATACCATCACCTGAAGGATTAGGATTTCAACACATGCATTTTAGAGGGATATAAATATTCATGCATACCTATCCCAATAAATTAATTTTTCCTCAGGATGATTTCATAATATGATGCGATAGCCATTGCTTATTAAGCATGGACTATACCTAGACTCTGTGCTAAACATTTTATATTATTTTTTTAAAAATCCCTCATTAGGTTTTAGAGGTTTATAATATTATGCAAAGGGAGAGGTCCAAGATATTGTAGTTATTAAGTGACAAACAGATCTGAATGTAGTGCTTTCTGATTCCATCGTCTGGGTTCTTAATTACCATAAACAAAGTAAAATAAAAATAGAAAATGACAAGATAAAGAATTAAAATGCAACCTCAAACACCCAGCCCACCTAGGACAATTCCAAAGCATAAGGAGAAAGAAGAAATCAGAAGCCAACCACCAAAACTCTCTGAAACAATAGCAGCAGAAGTGAAAATACAAATGGAAAAGGCTACTAAAAATAATTTCTGAAAAAAAAAAAGAAATAATGATCAAAGTGAAAGGCTTTTAGCAGACACAGATGAAAAGACAGAGGAGCTCAGGAAAATGTTGGAAATCATGAATGCCCAACATAGAAAAGAATTTGAAACAATGAAACAGGTCCAAGCAGAAATCCAGGAGATTAAAAACTCCATTGAAAGTATATGCAACAGATTGAATGAAGGCAAGGATAGAATATCAGATCTAGAAAACAGAATTACAACTAACCACTGGGAAAAGGAAGGTATCTTAAAAATAGTGAGAGATCATGAAAAATCAATCCAACAGCTACAAGATGAAGCAAAAAAGAAGATAAGATTGATTGAAATCAATGAAAAACCTGGAGATAGTACAAAAGACATAAAAAACTTCACAAAAATAATGGCAGAAAATTTTTCAAACATGGATAAAGAATTGGACATACAAATAAATGAAGCATATAGAACTCTAAATATCCATAACCCAAATAAATCTGCACCAAGGCATATAACTGTAAAGGTTCCAGAAATTTAACACAAGAACAAAATATTAAACCAGCTAGAGAAAAAACAGAAACAAATCATCTATAAAGGAAAGCCTGTCAGAATCACAGCAGACTTCTTAACACAAACCTTCAAATCAAAGAGAGCTTGGAGTGAGGTATTTCAAACTCTAAATGGTTGAATGACTTGTAAGCTTTTCAAATATTGGTTGTCTTAGTTCCTGTTGCTATAACAAAATAACTGAAACTAGGTGTTTGGTAAAGAACAAAAATTTATTGCTGAAGGTTCTAAAGACTGGGAAGGCCAGCATGAAGGTGCTGTTGGGTTCAGTGTCTGCTGAGGGCCCTGACCTTGGTGACCTGCATGATGACCTTGGCATTTCCTCCAGAAGGGACTAACACTGTGTTTTCACTTCACATCATGGAAGGAATAGAAGGGCTGAACTTGCCCTTCAACCTATTTTTTATGGATTAACCTCATCCAATAGGGAGGAGCCCGCCTTACCTTATTTAAAGGCCTTTCTTCTTAATGCGGTTGTGTTCTGGATTCATTTTCAATGTGAACCTGGAAGAGATGCAAATTTTCAAACCATACCATCAGTTTAGCCACTAAAAAGATTCACTGGTTCTCCACTGCATGAAAGGAAATGTCCAAATTCTATTATATTTTCTCTTTGCATATTTCAGCATGAACTTGGTGCTTGGGCCAGGCCAGCCCCTGAATTCTCCTTCAATGTTTGGCTCATTCTTGCCTCCCCATTTTTGATCATGCAGAGAACTATCTGAAAAGTCAAGAGGGTAAGAAAGGAACTTTAACTTAGCCCAGTTTGGAGAGTAATTCACTGTCTTTAAATTAGAATAAGAAAGCAATATAAATCTAATGAAAATGATAAACATGAAACAAATCTTCATTCCACGTCACTGGCTTTTGGCGACTTGCAATTGATCTGTCTGTTTCAAAAATATGACTTCAGGGGCTTGCAAAGTAAGCTTGGGCAACTGAGAAAGTAAAGAGTCAGGAACAGTGGTGATCCTGGGGAGAGGGCAGAGGTGTGCAAACCTCATTTACACATCATAAAATAAAAATTCATATATTTTATTCATATATTTTGTTTTAAGTGTAAAAAGAACATAAAACTTCCCCTATTAAAAAAGCTCAAAATTCTAGTGATAGCCATAGGAAAAACCAGACTTAAAGTATTTCTATCTATGTCCAGCTATCAGGCAGGGTCTTAAATCACTTGTATGTTGTATTACTTACCCCACTCCTCAATTGTTTTTGAGATGAGACATGGCTTTACACTTAAGTGCATACTTAACATCAGTATATTATCAGAGGAAGACAGCATGAAGTGATCTCAAACAATGCTGATTGTAGTTGCTGACAGAGACAGCACCTGATACAGTCACCTGGAAGAGGCAGGGGAATCTAACCCAGATTGCCTTTTTATTTTTTGCCTATGTTTTTCCAAACATAAGTGATAAGTGAAACAGTAAATGAGCTTTTAATAGATGGATTCATAAAACAATAAAATTAAGGGATTATTTTTTGAAGTTCAAACTTATATACCAGAACACAAGTGAAAAAAATCTCTGCTTGTTCTCAAAATGGCTACTTGTTGCTTTTGTACTGTGAAACAATTCCTAGATTAACTTGTACCCACTTCAGCAGACATATGGATGATACTCCCTGGAGAGCTAGGATTGATAACTAAAGAATACCTATAAAGATGAAGATATGTTGAGGATACACATAAAGATTTTTCAATAAAATTATTGCAATATACATAAAAGTGAGGAAAAGTATTTATGCATTAACACATAATCATGAGATTATTTTAGGTGCATTTTATTACTTAATGGCTATATGAATTGCTGTGGCTAGGAATATGTCTAGTTCATGTGTATTCCTAGAGGCTGTTCTATTCAGCTTGGCCTAAAATTCTTTTTACAAATTAATATCCTGATAGAAAATTGGAGCCTACTTCTACACATAGAATTGATACATGTCTAACGCATATAGTACACATTGACCTTCCTATGAAAAGAAATTTGGTTATGGATGCAAACTGCAAGTTGTACGATGAATGCCTTCATTTAGACACAAGCATCAGCCTGTGGTGTAGAGCCATATGTGGAATTCAGGTAGTAAAAACCTGCATGCGAGGCCTTCCATAAAGCTGCATGCGAGACTCTTCCTTCTGGGGCCTTTATGTGGTTTTCTGAGAGAAGAGAAACTAGAGGGGAAAACCAGATCAGGAAGAGCTCAAGAGTCATCTACTATTAAAGTTTTGGATGCTTTTCCTCTGGGGCTCAAATGCCCAACCCTACTGCTCTTCTGCCTGCTTCTAGGAACCCGACATCCAAGGCCGCAGATTTGCCTGTGAGTTCATGGGCTGTACATGAGGAAGTGAATAAAGCTCCAGATCTACATCAACTTTTAAGGAAGAGAGAAAGTATATACTAGAAAGAAGGACATGGTATTAAGTGAACCAATTCCCTTGGAAGCTTTGGAATCAGAGGGTTTCATGACAGTGTCAGTTTCCTGGAAGCTGTCATACCCCCAAGAACAGTGACAGAAGATCAAGCCAATCTCATCTAGTTCTTAGGGTGCATAGTGCTGGTAGCTGTGAGGCTGACATTTGGGATACACGAAGGACAAAAAGATACAGTCTATCCTTAAAATTATGATGTAGAGGTAAAGGCAGCTAAACAGTGAATATTTCGAAATAATATCCCAAGCTGCAGGAGAAGGGAAGAGGACTTGCGCCTCTGTGAATCCAAAGAAAGCTTACAAAGGAAAGGCTTCTTGGAGGAGGTCACAAGAATCTTAGGGAGAACTGGAAATTATCCAGGTAGGAAGCATGGGGAGGACATGCCGTGTTGATGAATTAGCCTGAGAACCCTCTTACTCCTCTTCCTCTTTCTCCTCCTCTTCCTCCGTGTCCTTTTCCTCATCATCTTCCTTCTCTTACTCTTCCTTCTCCTCCTCCTTTGACTACTACTACTATTACTACTACTAGCATGACTGCAACTATGACTAGTACTTGATAATATCCATTGACTATGCGTTATGTGCAGCAGACACTGGTATAAGAAATCTACACTTCCAACATCCTTTGAACTTCAAAACCCTTTGGGAAGCCAATCAGTTCACTTGCTCATGTTCACAAAATAAAGTAAGTAGTAGTGCATTGAACCCAGGCAGCTGGTACCAAAGCCTGATATGCTTAATCACCACCCTGGAGTCACTACCCATACTGGTCCATGGAAATTTAGGAGTCTGGTATTACATATGTGCCAAGATAAACGCTGGAAGTGATTAAAGATGAAGCTGGAGTTTATAAAGGCCAAATTATGGGGATCTGTTACTCTTACCTTCTGGGTAAAAGAGCTCCTAAAACTTTCCCTTTCATTTTTCTTCTCCACCAAAGTATCCCTTTTCAGTTGGAATAGACTTAACAAATGTGTGTTTCCATTGCCACAAAAATGCTGTGTAATAATCAGCCACAAAATATTCACTTAGCTCAGGACTCAATAGGATCCAGTTGATCAGGGCTGGGTTTGCTTTTGACTGGGATTGCTTCACAATTTGTGAGTTAGTTAAGAAGCTTATTAATCTTGGCTGAACTTGTTTATATATCCGAGAGGAAGCCAACTGTTGATTGATCCAGGCTGACTCAACTAAGATGGTGTGGAAGATCTGAGCTATATTTAGATTTCTTGGTTTTTATCTAATGTCCTTTTTGCCTGTTCTCGTATCGTAATCAGGGTATCATGTTACTGTACATTTAGTCATAATGGTTCCTTAGGCTTCTCTTAGCTATGACAGTCTCACAGGCTTTGATGATCTTGACAGTTTTAAGGTATATTGGTGGTTAGATATTTTGTACAAATTCCCACATTAGGGTTTGTTGGATTTGTGTGTGTGTGTGTGTGTGTGTGTGTGTGTGTTAAAATTGAGTTTTGGGTTTGGGAGAAAAAATAGGAGAGGTAAATTGTCATTTTCCTCCCATCTTGTCAAAAGTACATGCTGTTAATGATTTATCATGTTGTGGGGTTTGTCAATGAATCTTTTTCTTTATTTTTTAAAATTAATTTGATTGGAACATTTTAGATATATGACATTCATTGTATAGAATTTGTACCTGTGCATGATATACCTTGATGCTTCCCCCCTCCCTTTGCCTCCCCTCTTCCACTCCTCTCATCCTTCTTATTTATAAAACTTTGTTTCATTTTTTCTTTTTATTCTCTTTTTCCTTTTTATCTTCTTTCTTTTCCCTCTTCCCCCCCCCCTCTAGTTCTCCTCTGAACATTTGAACATTTTCTTCCTATTTCACAATATCTAGTATATGGTCCTTATAATGAGTCTCACATAATAACTTTTTAAAAAATAACTTATTGTTAATTGTATAAACTATATAAGGAAGAAAAAGACTTAACAAATGTATTTTCCCAATTCCAAGGGAGTTTGCCCCATTTTGATGGCCGTTTGAATTAAATATGATGTGTGAGATCTTTCTTTTCTTTAAAGAGAATAAAAAAATCAACAAAATAACAACAACGTAGACAAAACCAAAACATCACAAAAACAATAAAATGATAACAGTGTTTTAAAATAAAATGATGGGAATTAACAGTGGTTGTTATATTACATATTGCTATCTTCGACAAAGTTGCTCAGATTACCAGACGTAAGAATGCAAGACTGATCGAACCATGAAAGAGAATAAAACAAAATTAAAAACAAAACATTAGAGATGATAGAGTTTCACTGGACAAGATGGTAGGAATTCACCAACGGTTTTGTATTGCATATTGTTGTCTTCAAATCAGTTCAGATTACCAGATATAAACATGCAAAATTGGTTTGTTGAAAGGAGCAGTTAATGCTTATTTATTTATTTATTGATATGTGAGGTCTTAAGAGGATTAGCTATACTGAACGTGATCAATACGATTAGTTTCTTATAACGAACATGAAGCGAATAAAAGTGTAAATACAATCCCCCAATGTAATAGAAAAGTAAAAAAAAAGAAACACCTTAGACTTGAAGGTTACCTCGCTATGAGCCACTACCCTTGACACACTGTCCTGTAAGAATTCCCTGTAAGTAAAGAACTCCTGTTCATGATGACTGGATATAAGATCACAGCTTTAATATTCAATGAGGTCTTTCTTCCCCTTGACTAAAGCTCTCGCCCCTAGTTACTTCTTTTTTTAATTACTTAAGTTTGTTGGTATATTTTAGATATACATAATGATCACATTCATCATAGGGAGCTTGTACCTGTACATGATATATCTTGATTCTTCTTTTATTCCCCATTCCCCTTCCCTCCTCCTTATTTACAAAAGCTTTGCTTCTATTTGCACCTTTTCTCATTTTCTCTGTTTTCCTTGCCCCCTCCTGCCTCCCTAGTTCCCTTTCCCATTTGAATATTTGCTTCCTATTTCACAATATCTATTACACATTTTGGTCCTTATTTACACTGTGAGTTTCTCACACTAGAGAAACCATGTGATATTTGAACATGTGTGTCCATTTTTTTTTACTTAAGAACATGGTCTCCAGGTGCACCCATTTACCTAGAAATGTCTCACATTTATGCTTCTTTATGACTGAGTAGTATTCCATTGTATAAAAAAACACATTTTGTTTATCCATTCATCAACTGATGGGCATTTGGGCTGCTTCCAAGATTTAGCTATTAGAAATTGTGCTGCTGGGCTGGGCTGTGGCTCAGTGGCACAGTGCCTGCCTGGCAAGCTCAAGGTTATGATTCTTAGTACTGAAAAAGGAAAGAAACCGTGTTGCTATAAACATGGGTGTGCATATATCACTGTGGTGTGATGCTTTTAGTTCTTTTGGGAAGATACCCAGAAGGGGAATAGCTAGGTCAAATTGAACCACTAGTTTTGGTTTTTTGAGGAAATTGCACACAGATTTCTACAGTGGTTGCACCAATCTACACTCTCACCAATAGTGGAGAAGATTTCCTTGTTCCCTATAGTCACACCAGCATTTGTTATTGGTTGGTTTATTCATCACATCCATTCTTTCTGGACTGAGATGAAATCTCAGCATCTCAGTTTTAATTTGCATTTCTCAAGTGACCAGCAATTTAAAACATTTTCTCATATATTTATTTACCATTTCTACTTCTGCATTTGAGAAATGTGTATTCATTTCAGGTGCCCATTTTTGGACTGGATCTTTAAATTTGGGGGATTCTGATTTTTTTGGTTCTTTTTTCAAGAAAGGGTCTTGCTATGTAATTTAGGCTAATTTTGAACATGCTTATGTAGCCTAGGCTGTGCTCATGGTGACCCTCCTGCCTCAGCCTCCTGAATACTGTGATTACAGGGGTGTGCCATCATGTTCAGCTTGAGTTTTATATATTTTTATTCTAGATATTAGTCTTTTGTCTGAGGAACTGGTGGCAAATTTTTTTTTTGTCACTCTGTAGGTTATCACTTCACTCTTGGTGATTTCTATGTAGATTTAATACAATTCCAATAAAAATACCAATAGTATACCTCACAGAATATAAGAAAAAAATCCTAAAATTCCTTTGGAAGCAGAAGACCTCTGGAATAGCAAGAAAAATTCTAGGCCACAGAAGCAATAAAGGGACATCACAATTCCTGACTTGAAATTGTACTACAAAGCAACTGTGATTAAAACAGCCTGGTAGTGGTAAAAACAAACAAAAAGCAACCCAAGGATCAAGGGAACAGAACAGAAGATACAGAAATGACTCCAAACACACTTAGCTACCAAACTAGAAGAAAGATCGTCTAGTAAATGGTAGTGGAAAGCCTCGCAGTGGTCATAGCCTGAATAAAAGTGCAGAGGAAGTGAAAGGCTTGGTGGTTTAAGGAAATGACATATAACTCAGTGAGGCTGACAGTAGCTTGGAGTGGAAGAATCTCCAGGAAGAAGGGAGTTAGGAGAGGTGAGCAGGTGGTAAAAACTACAGTTCTGTTCCTCACCAGCTTTGAAGGAGTTACCCTCTCTGTCTGTTTTACCAGGTTACAGTGGAGAGACTAGCAATAGGCCCAGAGGCATGCCTTGTTGTGTGGACAGCTGAGACAAACCTGTGCACCACCTCACACAGTGCTTAGCACCTTGGAAGAGCTGAGAGAGGGGCGATTTGATCATTACTCATTACCTTTGAGCCACTGACATGCTGAGTAACTCAACCGCTGTGCACTGCTGCCGGTTTTGGAAATCCTTTTCTTTGTCTCCAGAGCGCTTATGGGCTCAAATAGTTCTGGGCACATCGGGGGAGTCATAGTTGAGAGGCAGAAGGGGAGGAAAGCTATTCTTTGGGTTCCAACCACCATATAAACCTCAGCCCTGCCTGGACTTGAGTGAAATAGACTGAGGGCTGCATAGAGATTGGCCCAGTAGGAGATGTTCACCACTTTCATTGTTTTAAACTTTATATCAGATCCTTGCTTGGTTCTACATTGTTGGCATGTTAGCTTAAGTCTGTTTAAAAGTTGGTACTACAAAGTTTAGTAGTCCTACCTATTTTGTACTTCTTGTCTAACCTATATTGTACTTCTTCAAAACTGAAGATATCAACATAAAAGTGACTAAGGTATTCCCGAGATTTGCGGGGACGTTCAACTGCCAGCTTTTACAGAGTCCTGTCCAGACCCTCTGGAGCAGTGCCTAGAAGTCTCTAGTCATTGACCTCAGCTGGCAGCTGCTTTGAATTCCAGGAAAAGGAGAGTCTTGTAGACAGAACAGAGTATAATGTGTTCACCTGCCTTGAGAAGAATTACCCGGTGATCAGAAGTGAGGCTGCCCCTGAAATAGTTGATACATCTTGTCAACTTGAGAAGCTTGAAGTTTAACTAAGCAACTCAGCAGGGGCCCAGGACCCTCACTTTATACACATCCTGAGCTTGTGGAAGGGGCAGGCATGAGATGGTGTGAGCAGAGAGCTGGCATACAATGTAAGGGATGAAAACAGGCTTGCTTGCCGCCTCCCCTTTTTACTCTTGCTGCTTTTGCTGTGTTCTGCTGCTTTGAACTGTTGCTCTTGTGCCATGTGCCACCCTGTCTTAGAGCCAGCTAATTACAGACTAAAGCTTTCACAAACTGTGAGTTAAATACACATTTCCTTCCTTAATTTTGAGTGCCACGTATTTTGTCTTAGCAATGAGAGAAAAGTAGAAACTTTGATTGCTCCTCTAAGCAGGAACAATCATCTCATGGGAACTGGGATTCCTCCTCAAGCAATGAGGACTTCTTGGGAGCCACCTCACAGAAGCAGAACTGAGATGATGACTACCTGGACCATAGCTTGATCAAGACTTTAATCAATCATGCATACCTTTGCTCCTGCCCCCAATTATTTCTTTGTTTAACCTAAATCTCACCTAAGTATCCCTGTTTGGTCCTCCCTATCTTTTGAAAACAGCTGTATTGATTAAATTCCTTTCCTATATCATTTGCTACCTTTTGTGTTTGATTTTTTTTTTTTTTTTTTTGGACTGAGGAGCAGGACCTGACTTGTGGGCACCCAGAATCAAGGCTCTGGCCTAGGACTCAGGTGACAGTCTTACTTTGAAATTAGGCATGAACAGGGCTCTTCTGCACAGTCTGTGATCTCTACAGGGGTCTCTCCTCACCTGACGGGTGACCCTCTTGGATTCTGCCTGCCCCTATTGTTTTGAATTCACAAAATAGCACTGGCCAGGGGCCTCATGAGGTCACACTCTCCACTAGCCTTGGGTCAGCAATCCATACAATCACTTGAGGTCTATAAAGACTGAACAATAAATGGATGAACAAGTGAACAAGATACCTATAACTGACAACAGACTAAGAAAACCTAGGAGAATGATTTTCTTAGAATACTTTAAAGGAAATTTTCTTGAGATTTTTACTCTTGGTAATAGGTTGGTAAAAGTTGCATTGAAACGGTATTGCTTAAATGAGGACTCAAAAGTAACTAACAATATTATAAATACATTTGAATTTATAGATAAGTAAGGAACAAAGTACAATCACCTATAATTTTGCCATCTGGAGATAACTTACACTGCTATGTACCCTTTTTTGCTAGACATGCTTATATTTTATCTAGCAAGTAATAAATGTCTACAATTTCAAATAATAAAGTTTTATAACTTTCCCTTAATTACTTATTGTACCTTGAGAATATTTCCTGCAATTAAATATTTTTGTTTTAATCCGTGATGTCCTGCTAAAGATGAAATCTAACCAGACTGTCTTTGTTTAATGATTTCCCTCGATGTAGACCTTTTGGATGGCTTCTAATTTTTTTTTTTGTTATGATGTTTGAATGCCAAAATAAACATAGTTGGAGGTAGATATTTTTGCACATTCATATTTGTTTGTCAGCTTATGGTGGGGTTACAGAATGATAAACCCATTATAGGTTGAAAATATCTAAGCTGAAAATGATCTTACTACTGCTAGTGTACTCAAATCATAGTTAAGCAACTCAGCGTGCTATATGGTCGACTGTTTATCCCTGTCATTGCATGGTGAGTGAGGATCATATTGCCCTTCACTAGCCCAGGACAAGATCAAAAGGCAAAATTCAAGGTACAGTTGTCCTCAGTATTTGAGCAAAATTTGCCCCAGGATCCCCCTCCTCAGATACCAAACTCAGTGAATTCTTAATTCCCTTATATAAGTTGGTGCAGTATTTATATATAACCTATGCACATTCTCAATAACTGAAAATATTTCTAGGTTACCTGTATACTTAATGCAATGTAAATGTGATGTACATAGTTATTATACTGCACTGTTTGGAGAAAATTGATTAATCAAACAAGCCATCATCTGTATAACTGAATAACAAACGTGAAGATAACATTATGTAAAACAGCATCCAGAGCTAATTCCCTACTATGTTCTCTATGATTTTGTATTTCCTTTATTTTTTTCTGTGTTAACAGATGCGAAGATAACTTTATGTAATACAGCATCCAGTGCTAATTCCCTACTATCTTCTCCATAATTTGGTATTTCCTTTAATGTTTATGTGTCAACTAATGTGAAGATAACATTATGTAACACAGCATCCAGTGCTAATTCCCTACTATATTCTATATAATTTTATATTTCCTGTAGTGTTTATGTGTTATTCTGGTTTACATGTCTCCATTCTTTTGTCTTTAAAATAAAAAAATATTTATGCTGTTTGGGAAATAATGGCAAGAAAAATTGAAAAAAGCCTGTTCATGTTCTTCACAGGCATATGTTTTTGGCACATATTTCTTGACCCACTGTTGGTTGAGTAGATCAATGTAGAACCCATGGATGCAGAAGACCAACTGTGTTGTTTGTACTGAATGCACAACACTTTTGTATCATCAAGAACTGAAAAATTGCTAAGTTGACCATAGTTTACTGGGGACTGTCTTTAGGACGGGTTGCGTATGACTTTTGATGCACACTTCCTATCTCTCAGTGAGGAACTTCATGCTCGTTACATTTACACTCCCACTGAAGTGATCCCTTGCCAACTCCTGGCATTCCATTATTCTTAAAATTCGGCAATCAAATGACTAGAAATTGGGATCTGATTTTAAGATGCAATTCTTTGATGACTGATGAGATCAAACACCCTATCTTGTGATTCATCAGTTGCTTTTCTTCTTTTGTGAGTTACCTGTTCATTATCATTGCTCATTTTTCAACTGATGGGTTTGCCTTTTCTTTCCAGGAATAATTACAATATTTACACCTCACTGAGGCCCACTATTTGCTAAATTCCTTCATTACTCTTTGTTGTAACTCTGTGAGGAATAAGGGTTTTTGCTTCCTCCTAACAACAAATATGTGATGTTGTTTCCAATTTATTTTCCTGGGAAAGTGTTATTTTCATGACTCAGAGGGAGAAACTGAAGGCACAAGAATAGCCCAAGAGTGCTGGCAGATGTGTCTGTCTCAAAGCCTGTGTCTGATCCAAGTCCCACATGGGCTTTGTAATATGTATGAGTTTCTCCTATGTTAAATAGAATAAGCTGTCTTTGTGGTTGGAGTGGCTGATGCTGCAGATACATTTTCCTTTTAGTCTACTATCTTTTATTTATTTTTTGACAATGGAATTTTACATTTAATGTCATTACTTCAAAAGGTGATTCAGTGACATAAAAGCAATGCAGGAAAACTCACAGTGACACATTAGTTACCCGTTCACTTCTGATCCTAGTCTCTATTTTTCTACTCCAGAAATTAAAAAAAAATTTTTTTAAAGCTCAAATCATTTATCTTTTCCTTTTTGTTTTTTCCTTTTTTATTTTAAAGAGAATAGTAAAAAAGAACAATAGCAAAATACCAACATCACAGACAAAAACAAAACAAAGCAAAAACATAAAAAATGATGCAGGGTTTCAAAACAAAATGATAGGAATTAACAGTGGCTGTTATATTGCATATTGTTATCTTCAGTGAAGTTGCTCAGATTACCAGATGTAAGAATACAAGATTCATCAAACCATTAAAGAGAATAAAAAACAATAATTAAAAAACATTAGAGATGATACAGAGTTTTGTTAGACAAGATGGTAGGAATTCACCAATGGTTGTTATATGGCATATTGTTGTCTTCAAATAAGTTGCTCGGATTACCAGATATACGTGTACAAAATTGGTCAGAAATAAAAAAAATTAAGCATTAACTGTTCCCTTCAATAAAACAAGAGACATTAGTAGTACAGTCATCCCAACTATCCGTATCTCTATCTCTATAAATCTCTTTCCTTCTTTCTTTCTTTTTCTTCTTTCCTTCATCCCAGTTGTTCCTTCCTTTGAACAATTTCTTTCCCTTTCATATTGTCTATTGCACATTTTGTGTTTTATTTACTCTTTCAAGTTCTTACACTAGGGAGACAATATGATGTTTACACATGTGGGTTTGATTTATTCCACTTATGAGTATGGTCTATAGTTGCATCCATTTACCTATAAAAGTCTCTAATTTATCTTTTTGATACCTGAGTAGTACTCTATTGTATAAAAATACCACATCTTTCTTATCCATTCCTCAGTTGATGGACATTTGGATTGTTTCCAAGGTTTAGCTATGACAAATTGTGCTGCTATAAACATGGGTGCACATATATTACTGTGGTATGATGTTTTTAATTCTTCAGGAAAAATATCCAGAAGGGGAATAGCTGGATTGAATGGGACCTCTAATCTTAGTTTTGTGAGGAATGTCCACACTGATTTCCACAGTGGTTTCACCAATCTACACTTCCATCAACAGTGGAGTAAGGTTCCTTTTTCCCCACAACCTTTCCAACATTTATTTTTCATTGATTTCTTAATGATAGGCATTCTTTCTCAGGTGAGATGGAACCTTAGTGTTGTTTTAATTTGCATTTCTCAAATGACTAATGATGTTGACCATTTTTTTTCATATATTTATTTTCCACTTGTATTTCTTCATCTGAGAAGTGTGTATTCATCTCAGATGCCCATTTTTGTACTTGGTGTCCTTTCCTTTTTGGTATCTAGCTTTAGTGCCATATTTCCAAGATTCATTGCTGCTACAAGGTGTTATGAATATTCATTTAACTATTTCTTACTGCTTTTATGTTCTTTTGGACTCTAAATTTTAATTAGTGGGATTTATTTGGACTCACAACATGAGGTAAGCTTCTTAGCTTTTTTTTGAGTAGTTAGCCAACATTTGAATTTTAAATTTGGAGGGAAAGCAGAGTATATTTCATGGCCAATTGCAGAATATGACAGCATTAATTACAGAGCAGTACAAAGAGAAAGAATATCAGTGCTGAAAATGTCCCAGGGAAGAGCAGCTGCTGGGAGTAGAACGTGAAACTGCTCATGATTTTGCAAATGGAATCCACAACTTTTAAGAAATGTATTTGAACAATGAACCTATGTGATGAAAGGAATCCATCGGGCCACTCCCAACAGATTCTTCCAGCTGGCTTCTCGCCACCACACTCTGTTGAAACACCGAGAGGTGAACAGGGCAAGCGATTCTGCTGTGCGCCTCAGGCCTTTCTCAGTTTTTTTGGGGTGAGATCCATCCCCTTTCACGGTGATTTCGAGCTCTCTGGAAAGCCACCAATCCAGAAATCCAAGGGAAACAATCATGACTGTGCAGCCTCACAGGCTCAAGCGGTGCCAAATGGAAACCAGAATTTTGTAGCAATGATCCCTGGGGAGAGGAGGGTGGCAATTTAGTTATTGGCTGGTCTGGGAAAGTCCAAAACTTGTTCTAGTTTCCATTTTCCCATCGATTCCTTGGGTAAATCTGAGCATACAAGAATTTTACATAACACACACAAGTGTTGGTCCAACAACATAGAACAGTTATTTCTCGATTCCTGGTCATCCCCCAATCTTCTGTATTCTTTGAAAATAAATGTACAACTTTTCCTTTCCCCATTGCAAATTACCAGTTGCTTTTCCCTTTGGGTCATTGCCATGGTCTTCTCACGAGTGTCCTTCCTTCTAGTAGTTTCCTTTTCGTCCTACAAGTATAAAATAGGTGATGCTAATGTGACCAGAATACTGAGCTGAACAACTTTATACCCATTGTTGTGCAGGTTGTTTTTGCTGGTTGAATGCAATCTAGATTTCCCATGTCAGTTCATTTCATTCATTTCCAGCCTTTCCTGTGGTTGCCTAGTACTTCATCATACCAATTTCTTGTACCAAATCCTGCTTTCTACCAGTGCCATGGTCCTTTTTCCCATGTCCATCCATCTAGCAATGTCCAACTCAAAAGCTACCCTGTTGGCAAAGTCTTCCCAGATGGCTCCAGCCACAATGACCTCCTCTTTTCTCTCTCATAAGTATTTTTCCATCTGTATTTCAGTATGTAGGCCATCTTGCCTGGCCCTGTTCTACACCTGCAAAGATCTCAGCCACTCTGGGAGCGCAGACATTTCTCTAGTCTTTGCTTTGTAGTCCTCGCTCCTAGGGCTGACATGTGCTGAACGTTTCGTGTGTGCTTGTTTAAACTGTTAGTACCCAGTAAACATTTGACATGAACAAGTCTTGTCAGTGTACAATTAATCCAGTGGTCAACATAAATTTAATTGCCTTTTAGCAGTTGCTAGAGGAAGGCTAATTACCATGGTATGCACAAAAGAGGTACATTCTCAATCTGTTTGCAGTATGGATTTTCAAGGCTCCCGTTTTGATTTGTTAGCAAGCAGCTATGTAATGAAGCCTCAATTAATTGATCCTTTTATGGGAAGGGTATTTTCAGAGAATTCAGCCTTACAATTACTGCAACAAACAAATCTTTATTAGTCGTGCTAAATTATGGGGAATAAAGTAAACCACAGAAATTTATTTTTCCAATTGTTTTTAAGAAACTTTACAAGATATATAATAGACACTTTGCTGTGTGTCAGACAGTATTCTAAGCACTCCTCCTGTGTTAATATATTTGAGCCCCTCATAATACTTCTCTGAGGTAGGTAAATTATCATTTTCACCTATAGTCTTTTGCTACCTTGGTCTCCTTACTAGAATCCCTATCGATCTGGAAGGTTCAGTCAGTGATTCAGAAAGAACACAAGATATAACTTAGAAAGAAGGCTATAGAATCTAAGGTCTTATGCTGCTACTACAAATACTGTTTCAGGAAGGTGAATAATTTGTGAATTTTAACATCTGTTTTGTCATTTAATGAGAATCTGCATCCAAATCTCTCTTCTATGGTGTCTTAATGTAAAAAGATTTACCCTAATAAGAGAGACCCTTATATATCTCTATTAAAAACAAGAAAGTGATTTTTCAATCAATTTCTTCTCCCCTGCCTAGGATATGAAATGTGAGAATAACATTTCTCAAAAGTGTGACCTGGGCACCCTGGAGATCCCTATGCCTTTTAAGGAGTCCACGAGGTCAAGACTATTTTGCATATTAATACAAAGATTTTATTTAGCTTGTTCACTCTTTTGCTTCCCTTAATTTACAGTGAAGTTTTTCAGGGGCTCCATCTACATGATGTGTAGTATAGCCACAAGGTAAATGCGGAATCAGGCCTGAGAATCCAGCTAGGCTCCATTAAACCAAACATTAAAGATATTTACAGAAATGTGAAGCAGTGCCCTACTGTTGTCAAATTATTTTTCTTTTGGAAAAATAGTTATTTTTCCATAAAGATACATTACTTGTGGTAACTTACTAGCATATGATGGATTTACTATTGTTATTGTAGAATAAATATTTTAAATGATCATTTAAAAAAAAATAAATGATCATTTTAAATTCTCAATATAGTCAGCCTCCAGAGATGTCATCTATGTAAATAAAACCTCAATAAGATAATAAATAATCTTAACAGGATTAATATTAAGTTATCCAATAATTTTTAAGAATGTCAAGGGGCTGAAAAGTTTGAAAACTAATGTGGAGAAACTAGAACAGATTCAACTCTTGAGTTGTATCTAGGTTAGAATCTTTTTATTTTTCTTTCTTTTTCTTTGTGGTACTGGGGAGTTGCAAATGTTTGTCAACTTCTCCACCACTGAGATACACCTCTCCCTTAGGTTCATTTCTGAAATCATAATTTCAGTTCTGCATATGTATCTGAATACTGCCCTTATAGATCACAATGCATTTTAGCTTGTTGGCCCGTATGGCTTACAACTGTTACTCAGGTCCTCAAAGCATATCTGTGAATATTTCTCATGTGCTGGGTACTGGGCTGAGTACTGGAAGCAAAATGTGGAGCTAGACCATCTGTCTTTGGGGAGCTTAGCCGTGATGTTTGGTCCTGTGATGTTCCCTTCAGTAGCCACACTCAGGGTCTGTGAGTCTTAGCACAACGCTGGAGGAGCTTTTGGTCCTGGGAGACCTGACACCTGTGTGGAATCCTTAAGCAGAGCAGGATGAATACAGTCCAAGCCTGATGCTTAGTGGTTGTCATGATGCAGAAGCACAGAGGAGGGGGAGATTGGTGCACACTGCTGTGTTAAGGGAATCTGGGATGGAAACGAACTCAGAGGGGCAGACAGGTTAAGACTGCTGAGTGCTGGGCCAGTCAGTGCTAGCTGGGTGTGGAAGTCATGAGGAGGCTTGCAAAAGAGATCTTTGCTCATTGTGCAGGGCCATAGGGCAGGGCAGGGCAGGGCAGGGCAGGGCAGGGATCCGTGGAGGGAAACTCCTGGTCCAGCACTGGCTTTTCTGCAGTGGAGAACGGAAGGTCCCTTACATTTGTGAGGCTGTGACGAGCAGATGTCTCTCTTGGGTGTGCTTATAAGCCTATGTTATTACCCAGTGTTTCCCAAACTTTCCCAAATCAAAAGCATTAACTGGAAGTACTTGTTAAGGGCTTGGGTTACAGGGCCACATCTGGAATGCGTTAACATCAGGAGGGGCCTGGAGTTCTGTATCCTTATCGAACATTCCAGGTAATTTTCTTCTTTCATTGCAATCAAGTTTGGGAAATACTACTGTAATCCATTACTAACCCTTAGGCTGCACACCAGGAAACACTGTAAAAACATTATTGCTCAGGCTCTGTCTGCACAGGGATCAATTTTAACAAAAGCAGTATGATAATAAAGAAGATGAACTGATAATAATTGGCATTGCATTTGAGAGTTTGGGGCTTTTTGATCTTAAAGATGAAAGAATGGAGACATATAAACCAGAATAACACAAAAACCATACAGGAAATACAAAGTTATAGAGAAGATAGTAGGGAATTAGCACTGGATGCTGTGTTACATAATGTTAACTTTGCACTTGTTTTTTTTTTCTTTTTTTTATTTAAAAAAAATAAAAGTACAAAAACATATTGACAAACAGACACCAATTAGCATAAAAAATAGTACAATCACAACTAATCTATAGACAAGGTGATATGATCTCAACAGTGGTCATTGCTTTATCCATTGATATCTTCGAAGTGTAAATACATAAACCCATATACAGACATGCAAATTTAGTCAGACAATC